>VDFB02000007.1:123920437-123996424 GCA_007258455.2 Sequoia sempervirens | reverse complement strand
TGAATACATTATAACCTAGCATGGCATCTCCTCTCTTCCAAATTGCATAGGATCTCAAGTTAAAAATGAAATACAAAATAATGATCTCCCTCCTGATAGGCATTGTACCTAGAAGTCTCTTCGACATTAAGGAAAATACTCTTTAAAGAGTCCTTAATGATTAGATGGAGAGGAGGGATATTATTTTTACCTTCTCAAATTTTCTTTTCATTATAACATGGTTTCTTTGGCTTTTTTCTTGTATGAAACTACTAGTTAGTGCTATACTCAAGTTCTTAGTAGCTACCTTTTCTTAACCATGGGAGGCGATTTGTTTCAAATGGACTTGACTTACTATGAATGTTATAAATAATGAGAAATTATGGGATATCATGTAGAGGGAAATGTTAGACACATGGGACAATTGAGATGGGGGTGAATCGTTGTGCATTAAAAACTTAAAAACCTTATTAAGTATTAGTATGAATGTAGACAAATGAAACAACAACACATCCACAATCAATCACAATAGAACACAATATTTTTACATGGAAAACCCGATAAGGGAAAAACCATGATGAGGATTAACTCACTATATGAAGAAAAAAAAAAAACTAATTACAAGATGCTCACTACCTAAAGGACTCACTATCCAAAAGGAAAGGCTCACTGTCAAGGGCTCATTGCCCAGGAAGATCACTTCTTTTGGATTACAAAGAAATAGTTACAAGGAGGTTCACTACCTCAAGCAACTAGAGAAACCACCACAATGTCTCTTTACCATCCACATGGCTCACTACCTCCATTCCTTATAGCACACAACTATAGGCACCTTTTGCTCACTATGAACCCCAATTCGAAGTGCCTACAAAAACAAAAAAAAAACAATGTTAGAGAGTCATCTTGTAAGCATGAACAAGGATTCCCCATGAAATCCATTCACAAAGCTAAAAATAGGAAATAAAACAAAGAAAACAATGAAGAACATAATGGAAATATGAAATCCTAATTTAGCATGCAAACACTTGATCCCATGGGGGAGTTGGTGCAAATAGGTGTGTGGAGATTTTCCTTTCCCAACTCCTTGAATGCAAATGTTGATTGAAGATGATTGATCCACTTGATAAGTCCCTCAATGAGCTCCAAAATCTGCAATAAACTAGTTAAGAAGATGGATGGAATTTGAGAGATATTTGTGCATAATAACTTTGCATAATTGTGGATGATCAAATGCATGGTGAAGCATTCTATTTATAGAATGTTGAAATGGAAACAAAGCCAAAATAGAGCAATGTGGGATAAAGATTTGGCCAATGGAAAAATGCCACTTGTCCAAATGTGATTGGGTGAGGAATGTGCAAGTTTTGACAAATGTGCCAATAAATGCATTTTTGAATTTGAATTTTGAGAAAAGACATGTAAGAGGGGGAAAGAAAATTGCATTAAATGCCACTTGGCTCAAGGCAAGGACATGTAAGAAGAAGTAAATGCCTTGTTGGAAGGACTTGTAAGAGAGAGTAAATGACATGTTGGAAGGACATGCCATTCAAATTTTGAATTTGAAATAGAAGAATATTCCTCCAAAAGATGCTTTGTTGAGGGAAAATGAAGATTTAATAAATCAATAAATTGATTTATTTGTGCAAGTGGGAAAAGCTAGAGGATTTTGAAGATTAGATTAGATTTAATCAAGATTTGATCAATTTAATGAAGATTAGGAAGTTTGACTTATTTTGACTTAGATTTTTGGATTAATTTAAATCAAACAAGAGAGGAAATGATTTAATGAGTTTAATTAAATAAACATGTTTTGATTATTTAATTAAAGAGATTGAAGTAAGATTAAATTAAATAAGATTTTAATTTATTCAATTTAATAGATAGATTTTAGAGATTTAATTAATTAAATAAAATTAATTATTTAATTAAAAGAGATGGAGAATTATTTAAGAGACTTAATCAAACACATGATTTGTTTAATTAAGAGAAGAAAACAAATGGATTTAATCAAATAAAGATATTCAATTAAATGGCTAGGTCGGGGAATGATTTAGGATGAAATGATGTTGGTAGTCAGACTTAGATGCGCAATGTCAACTTGTACATTTTGCATGTCTACACTCACTACTTTTGGTAGCCTTAGGCATTCTTGTTCACACTTAGATCTCAACATACGATCACACATACATCATTCCACACCATGCACATCTCAAAAATCTTTACCTTGCATATATATCTTTTGCAACCTTGAATAACCTTCTCTAAGTTGGCTTTAATGAAACGTATGCACTTCAAACATGCAACCACTAAATAGGTCGACACCAAACACCTTTGTGGTGGAAAGAAGTGAGGGTGTACCACATCAAGGGTTAACTAAGACCCAAATCCACACCGAAATGCTACACTAGGCTTCCACAAACCATAAATCTCATTCGCAAATAGCGCTAACACATCAGGTTATCCAAACCAACATTAACACTATCAAGCAACCAAATTCACACTTCAACAAGGCCAAAAACATCCTACAAACCTTCCAGTAATGTTGATGGGTGTTTTAGCACTTTCTCAACATAGGCAGCACACAAGTATGTTACCTCTCTTGAAAGGTAATTTCTACAACTAAATTTTAGAAATCACCCTAAGGTCTCTCAAGTGTTAGGTCATGACTAAGCTTGGAATAGTTCAATTGGCTGATGTGATTTGCTAGTAATCACAAAGGGAATTTATGAATCACTAAGCATGGAGGGAATTGGATCTGCAAATGGAGTTTCTGAATTTTGGAAATGAAGAACAACTACTGCAAGTTCAAAACAGCAATCTAAAACTCCACCTTCGCCATCAGATTTGGCTTTATAATGATGCTATAACTTTGTTTAAACTTTGAATTTCAAAGAAAGGTCAAGAGGGAAAAGGGATAAGGAGTTTCCTATACCTGCAACTAATGTTGAACAGTAACAATGGAGGATGCTATAGTGGACTTCCTTCCTAAAACTAAGTTCCACTTAACCAAGGGCAACCTACAGTCTCATGAAACTAGTGCAATCTTCTAAGGTCTGCAGATTTTCAAACCATTCATTCACCATTAAAGCATGAAAATCAGTTGAACTTAATTGCAGAAATATAAACATAGCTCAAACTAACTTTACATTGTTGTTCATCATCAACAAACAACAAAAAGTATGAGCAAGGAAGATATCAACACCATAGCATTCTTCACCATTAGAGTCTAGCATGAACTAACAACTAAGTACAATTTAAAACTAAAATAGCAAAGATAAAATCTAAGATTGGGAGAATGAATCATGCACACATGAGAAGAAGACACAAGAATCCATCAAACAATGCTATTATCATTAATTTTCTGCAACATGCCTTTACACAAAAATTCATCTCTCCTTTCAAAATGAGAGGAGACCCCTATTTATAATTTTCCAAAAGTAAAATGAATGGACAAGATTCATTTTCATTATGTGGCTCAGATTCATTTTACATTAGGGTTTCACCTACCCCCAAATATATAGCAATATAAAATACATTCCTATCTTTTTCCTCATTTTTTCTTTTAGTGGCCCTGACACTATAGTTGTTTTGTCCTGTAGTGACTTCCATCCTTTATACCTATTTTGAAAAGTATTCATCACCTATGATGGGATTTCTAGCCTCTTTTTGAGCATTTGCATACTCCATGAACTTTCCAAACACAGCTATGAGTCCCTTCTCCTCGAAGAGCTCGGACTTGAGGATCTAGAAGGACATCCTCTTGATTCTCTCAATAATTTCCTTTCGATTCACCATAAAATTTGAGGCAGCCTCAATCATTTGCTTTGTCTAGATGAAGGACCTTGTAGAAAAATCCATAAAGTATGGTGACAAGAGGTCACCAGCTCCTTGCTCCATTTTTTGGTGGAACAAAGGCTTGACTCTTTCTAAATCTAGCTCCAGGGCAGGCACCTCAAAATCAATCATAAACGTTAAATATTTTGCACTATCTGTCTGATGCCCAATAGCCCATTCGTGATCCACCTCGAGGACATGCAATACCTTCTCTAGAACCTCCTTTCTATACTCCAAGTTCATCACCAAAGTTTCTACCAGCCAGTGATCTTCCTTTGGGATTTCCAGCTCCTTTTCCCAAATATCTTATGGAAGCTTAAGGATGCACTCCAACTTAGGATAAGTGATCTTGTACATATTTGGGAATTCATTACAGGTGTCCATCATGTCTTCTATATCTTTTCCCAAGCTTTGATACCTATAATACATCATGACTGCATGGTTGATCCCCCTATTGCCAGTAGATATCACTTTGTTGAACCAAATAGGTCATGGCCTTGATCTAATTCTTCCTTTTCTCCATCTTACTGATATCTTCTTTAGAGAGTAAGGAGGGAAGTGTCGATGACTCTATTGGAGTTTCTTCCTCTATGGATTTCCATTGTTGAATGTAGGTGGTCAAGTTTGCCACTTGTGCTTTCAGTTCTTCTTTGGTGGACTAGTCCTTGTTCATCTATTGCACAATGGTGGTTAATGACCCTTTCAAGTCACAATATTTTTCTCACACATTCTTGGGCCTAGATTGATCATTGATATTTGGTATTCCTTCCCCCATATAGTTCATGTACCTCCACCAACTACTAGGGTGGTGACTTGTAGCATTCAGGACTCAGAGGAATTGACTGTGACATGAGAGTGGATTTTGGGATTTTTCTCCTTTCAAGTTTTGGTTTGTGCCCTAGCTAGTATTGCCTCTAGCCTTGCTTTAGGGTCTATGGCCACAAAAGCCTTCTTCTTCAACTATTTCTCCAGCCAATCAGGAATCCCAGATTTCCCCTTGGGTCATTTAGGATTACATTCCTCTTTGTCCTATTCTTTCTGAAGCTCATCTTCCTCATCACTGGGAATCTTTCCCTCATCCTGTTCTTCTTAATCTGAACCATCCATCTACATAGCCTTTCCTTTGTCTAGTTCAATAGAGGCTACATTCTCTTTAGTTATGTTTGGTTGTTGTATGGAATTCTCCTTATATTTTTCAGGCTCAACCCCGACATTCTTCTCGGGCTCGGCATCCCTTTCTTTGATGTTCTCTTTGTCCTACCTTTCTGGCTCTTTCTCAAGAGGCACTACTACTTCTGGTAGTGTTTCTTCTTGTTTGAGGCCCTCGTCTTGGCTAGTTTGTGGAAGATCCTCTAGGATTTCCACATCTATATCAGTATCTATCTTTTCTTCTTCGGGGTAGTTTCCTTTAGGGTTAGCCTCTTCACTTACATCTTTGTGCTCTTGAGGTAGCTCTTCATCTAGCTCTTCATCTCAGGTTTCCACCTCGTAAGGCTCATCCAATTTATCGTCACCTTTGTTCCCAGAGCCTTGGCGTGCTTCATCATCAAAGGCCACCTGAATGATATTTACATTGAGTTTGGCCTCTGGATGCTCAAAGTAGTCATCTTTATTAGAATCCTCAGGCTCGTCGGTAGTATCTTTAAATTATTCCTTAGGTTGCTTTGCACTGAGCCATTCCATTTCTTCAGAAATCAGCATTGTCACCTCCATCTTTGGTGGCTCGATTGGTAGTGGAGGAAGTGGCAAAGTAGTAGCAAGTTAGGCCATGAATACCTGGAATTTAGGGTTGAGCATTACCCCAAAATGTTCAGTGGATACATTCTACATATAAGCCATGAAGGTGTGCGGCAGAGTGGGAAATGCCATAGTGGTTGTCATTAGAGAAGGAGGAAAAGTGGATAGAGTAGGAAAGGGAGGCAGAAAAGAAGAATTTGATAGCGGGTAAGTAGTGGAGGAAGAAGATTCCAACACCACTACAGGAGGAGTCAGAGAGGTGGAGGCAAGGTGGATAGATATGTCCACTGCAGGTGGAGATGAGATGGGAAAATATTGTGTAGGAGGTGGTGGAGTGGTAGTAGCAGCAGCAACAGAAGTGGAAGTGGTCAGTGGTGGAGAGAAAGGCCACTTAGACTCTTATTATTTGGGTTGGGGCTCTTCCTCTTGAATGGTTGGAATCTCTAGCACAAAGGTCCCTATTCTTCCTTTCTTTGGTGGAGGTGGTCCTTCTGTTGCCTTCCTGGTATAGACTTTGTGTTTGGGATTATGTTTAGGAACCTCTTTCCTCTTTTTGTATCTTGTAATAGGTGGAGATTTTGGTGCTTCACCAGAGGATCCTATAGTAGCACCGCTATCATCCTCACTACTCACTTCATCCTCGAGATCCCCATATGTAATCTTGGCACCTTGTTCCTTCAATTTTCCAATCTATTCTTCTAGCCATTGTTTTTTTTTGTTCTCCACAGGGCGAGTGAGAACATCTAGGTTAGTGACCTCCTCTTCAGCCCAGTCTATCACCGGAAAAGGAACATTCATCAAGGTACCATATCTTTCATCTATCATGTTGTTATCATCAAAAAATTGGTCTGGCACTCAAAACAAATTGATTTATTTCATGAATGTGATGGGCATTCTCATATAGTAGCACATTTGCACCTCCTTGTCATCCTTGCAATTCGCCCAAAAGTCTTTGACATGAGGTCGATGGGAATATTCTCTCCCAACCCATTTCTTCAACTTACCCTTGGGATCTATTCCTCCTCTGTCTGTATGAAGGTTGAGATTATACTCAACCAACTCCTTCTCTAATTATTCCACCCAGGGAGTTGCAGGGAAAGCATGCATTCCTTGTCCAAGGGTGAGGGGATAAGGGACCCCTGCTCTGTGTTTATTGCTTAACAAGGTGTGGGAAGTTTGTAGCTATTGAGTTACCTCTTGCATGATAATCTTGTCATTAGGGTAGCATGGTAACCTGTAAGGTCTTCCTAAGAATCCCTCAACCCTAATGTAAGTGAACTTCGAGAATTGGATGAATAGATATCCAAAACCCTTTACGAAGGCCTTTGCACTATGTGTTACCCTTCTCTCAAAATCTCCTCCTAGGAGTCTGATTATATGCCTAGTGAAGGAATAATTTACTCTTGTATACTCCTTCTTGAAGTTCCTATATTGTAGTTGAGGGTGGAAATCATATACATTCAATTGTCCCTGCATGGTTCCCAATTCTCCAACATAGAACATTCCTTTATATGAGAACTTTCCCACCAAGAGGTAGACCAAATACGAATTCATGTAGAAGCGAGGTCTTCTTTACCTCCATCAATTGCTCATGCATGTTGTCACTAATCATCTTCACCCAATGGAACTAGGTCTTGCCTTTGAAGATCTCTTCTATGAAATAGAACATCCAGTTCTCAAAGAATGTGGCTATAGGAAAACCCATTACTTTGCTTAAGAGCGTGACCAGATCATGGTGCTCCTCAAAGAAGACACTCCTGTATAGTGTTTGGGGAACTTTGGCAGCACTTGCTCTCTTTTCCTTCAACTAATTCTAGTTGATTGTCCATTTACACCCGATGGGATCTAGCTACCATACCTAGTTGGTGAATTCTTTCTCAACTTCTTCCATCTTATCAAAGACTGGGATGCCAAAGGTCTTGCCAATTGACTTGGCAGAAAAATCTGCCAATACTCTTCCATCATGATCAATTATCATTCTATTGGAGTGGTAGCACTCCCAACAGGCCATTACCAACTTTGGGGCTATAAGTGCGGGGGGGAACCAACTGCTTTGGCTAGGCCACTCCTCTTGATTTTCACGGCCCTGTCTATTTTTGGGGTTAAGCATAATCCTCTCCCTGAATTCATCTACACTGACATGTCCAAAGTCAGTATTTCATATTGTCTCCTAGCTGGAAATAATCTTTGACGTGTGCTCCACTCCATGAAACTCGTACTTCATTTGCTCTTTCTCTTCTTTTCCTCTAGGAATGCAAGCATTCTTCTTTCCCTTCTCAGGATTTTGTGTAGGCTTCTCTGATGGACCCACAGTAGGTTCCATAAATCCTACATACAAAAGATGCAGTAAGTGTGTTTACATATAAATTAGGTGAATGTAAATCAAATCCTACAAATCAAGTGTTAGATCCATTAATACATCAGCAAAAGATCATAAAATTCATCATTATCTATCATTTAGGGCTCATTTGGATCATTTAGGCCAATGCAGGCCTAGGGATGTTGGTTTCCCCTACGCGAAAGTCGTTAGGATGAAGGAAACGGTAAAATAGCTTTAAGTTCATGAAGATCTGCAAGCAGCCGCCCGCAGTAAGATTTCTGCATAGTTCATATGGAAACTAAAAATCTTATAGAATGATTAGGCACATGCAGAAATTACCTACACGGCACTTGAAGTTGTTGGATTAAGATTGGATGTTATTATAGGTTTGAGGCATGCGGGTGCCGCAAGGTGGAAAGATGTTGAGGATTGGTCGTTAAGCAGCAGCGTTAAGGGGACGGTGACCTACATGTGGACGTCTGCACTGTGGAACCCGTAGGCGACTTGGATGTTGGGTAGCATTCCTTAGTGTTTGATTATTCTTGGGGCTACAAAAATAAACTATCAAACCATGGGTAGATGCTCGTCGCTAAGGAACAGACTCGAAGGGACGGTGGTCCATAGACAACAGTCTGCATAGGCAGGCCCGCAATGGCCCTGCCAGCTTAGGTTTTGCATTGATGAACTTCATAATTTTCAAAGGGAAATGACTCTTGCAGACTCTACCATGCAGGCGGACATGGGTTCCTTATCGTTAGATAGCGAAACAGGGAAAAGGGCATCCTGTGGGGGGAAGCTTGCAAGGACGGACCCGCATGGGCATCCAACCAATAACTCAATATTAGCAAGTTCAAACTTTGATACATGTGAGATGCACCTTGTGGGGCTCGTAGAGCAGAAGGGCATTAGGACTTGGCACCTAGAATAGCAGCTAGAGGGAGGCGGCAACCCGATGGCGGAAACCCACATGAACAGGCCTGCATGGATTTACTTATTAGTTTTGTCAAAGGCTTGAGGTTGGGTGCAGGGCCGGGCATATGGAACGACATTATGTTTCAGCCCTTAAGAAACAGCGAAAGGGTGGGTGCCACACGCAAGCAAAATCTCACAAGATAATTTTCATACTTGGTCGAAGACTTAGCCATTTCTTCGATATTTTTCCAAATTTATTAGGAACGGCCAGGGTGACAATGCATGTTGCAAGGGCTTTCCACCATGTGAATAATGGTGACGACAAAGTGGGAATCTGCATGAGCATGAAGACACAGCTTTAACCGAAGCCAATGGTTTTTAAGGTGTTAAACAGATGCCCAGTATGGTTCTGATGGCTTCGATGAGATTGCTGCAGTGAAGGAGGGTTTAACTTTCAAAGATTCTAACATTTACAAATCCCTAGTTTGGATAAAGAAGCACTAATCAAAGGTTTGAATGTGAGCTTAGCTAGAATAGTGCAAAAATATGATGAATATCCGACTCAAATACGCATTGGGATCTTGTGTGGGTGGGAGCAACTTGTTCACTATCAAAAAATTCAAACTACTAGGGTGAAAATGACAATTTCAACACTTCTATTTATAGGCAAAGCATCATTAATGGAACGCATTTAATTCTAGGTATGGCGGAAGGTTGGGTCAGTGGGGGTGTAGAAACTCGAGTCAAATTAAACATCGATCAAGACGCGAGTTGCGAAGGCAGATGCGGGATGCACTATGTGGGTAGATGCCTAAGGTTGGTTGTTATCTAGGGGTAGAATGATAACAGCAATCCACAAGGGGAAACCCACAGATACAGGTCCACGAGGCTTGGGGGACGTAGTAGCAAAAAGACAAGGGAAACCCGCAGGTCCAAATCCACAAAGGCAAAAGACAACCAATTTTGGGTAGGTGATTTTGGTCAAAGGGAATGTAATGACTTTATTCCATTTGGCCAACTTCAGCTCAAAAATAGGGGCATGCCAAATGAGGCAAAGGCAAAAACAACCCAACGAAGGCGAAAAGGAAAGAGGGGGTCCTCGATTTGAATGGGGCGTGTGTGCTATAGGCACAAAAACTGGCGACTCTGCTGGGAGAACACTCCCAAGCATTCCAAGGGTAAGGATTCATCTGGAACCAAGAATTTTTCATTTTGCAAACCATAAGCCAGTTTCCTTAAATGAACTAAAGACTTGAAAAGAACGGAATCCTTGATTGAATCAAATCATAGAAATATTTCAGAACTGTGTGAAGTGAATTTATTCCCCTCTCTCAAAGACCATACAGGATAGAAATCAATTAGCTAAGGCAAGCTACATAAGTTGTCTGACCCCAAAAGTAACTTGGACATTGCTTCACTGCCAATCAAGTGTCTATAACCCTGACGGAGTTGTTGTGACCCCACGAACATTGTTCTATTGCCAACTGGGCATCCATAGCCCTGAGAGAGTTGATCACACACCCATGCAGTTGTCTGTTTCAACATTTTTCTCTTTTCTTTTCATCATTTTTTTCCTTTTGATACTCTTTTGCTCAATTGCCTAAGCATTGAAGCTTAGAGTGGGTTTAGAAATGATAGTGGCCATTGAAGCATACTTAAGATTTTTCACTTGCCAGAGCCTCATAATGACTATCGTATGGCTCATTGAGAGCACTTAAGATGTATTTCATGTGTAATCTAAGATAGATGTGAAGGGATTCAAATAAGGGTTCTGCCCTAAATCAAGTTGGAGTTCAAGTAAGGAAACTATCTCATGGAGGTGAATAGAAATTCATGGTAACTGATGAAGACTTATCTAAGAAACGTATGGGAGCAAGTAGAGAAGTGGGCCCTCTGAAGAACAAAGCACAACCACTGCATCAAGATCAAAAAAAACCCTCAGCAAAAACAAGAGTCGGGAAAGTGAGTGAAAGCAAAGCACAAGCAAACAACAAGGCAAAAGAACCCACCCTAACTATATAGCTATATACAAAGGGGTGATCTTAGACAACACAAGCAAGGAAATAATTCTTGAGGTACTGCCTATTGATGGGTAACGGGACATCCTCTCTAGTTAATGTTTTGAGGTGAAAGGAATTATCACCTAAGATCTCAGAAATCTGAAAGGGTCCAAGCCAGAGCTTGTCAAATTTATCATGTTCCCTTTTCTTCTCATGGGCCTTGTCCCAACAGAGGACTAAATCTACAATCCTAAAGGCCTTAATTTTGGCTTCGCGATCGAACCATCTCTTGACTATGCTCTGGTGTCTAGCAAAATTTTCTATTGTTTTGTCATGGATTTCCTCTAAATGGAGCAACTCAACTAAGTGATCCTCATTGTGTTCTCCCTCCTCATAATAATTATTAATGAATTGAAGCATGGGGATCTTGAGGTGTACTAGGAAAATAGGCTCTAGCCCATAGACAAGGCGAAATGGGGAATTTCCCAAGGCAGCCTTATGACAAGTGTGATCTACCCATAGAGAAAAATGCAATTGGGTGTGCCAATCCTTTGGGTTTTTATCAAGCATCTTTCGAATGACGGCTGACAAGTTCTTATTAGTGGATTTAGCTAAACCATTTCCCTAGGGATAATAATTGGATGAGAATTTAAGCACAATCCCATAATCAAAGGCCCAACTAGCAAACTTATGGGATGCAAATGCGGGACCATTATCACAAACCAAAGCAAATGGGCAACCAAAATGATTTAAGATAAAACTTTCTAGAAAATTAGTAACTACTTTAGTTATACATTTCCTACATGTTATTTCTTCAATCCATCTAGTGCAATCAGTAGTGGTCAGAATGTACCTGTGGCTTGCAAAGGATGGTGGGCTTACTGGTACGATGAATTCGATCCCCCATTGAGAAAAATTCCTTACCTCAGCAACTAGTTGGAGTGGGACAACAATGTTCCTTTCCCTAGTGGCAGTAGTCAAACAAATGTGACAAGTTCTATTGTGGTTGTGTGCATCTTTGAATAGCATTGTCTAGTAGTACCCCACTCACAAAATCTGATGGGCAGTTGAAGGGTTGGATCCATGACCAGTGTCGAACTTATCATGAAATTCATTCAGCACTCGAGCTGCTTCTTCTTTTCTAAGGCACCTAAGATATATTCCTTCATGATTTCTCTTGTATAAAATGGATCCCTATAGCATGTAGATGTTGCTTTTCAGTCTCAAAGCACATTTTTGTACCCTTTGTAACTATGATGGGCACCTGTTATTCAGCAAGTAATAGACAATGTCATCATACCATTCCCCTGGAGAAACATCCTCCAGCTGGTATTGCTACACTGTAAGCTCGGATCCAGTTTCTGCTATAGTGCGAGTGAGGACTTTCCTACAGACCAACTTCATGGGTTGAATTTCCATGTCATACTCTTGTAGCAGCGTGACCCATTTTTCTCTTCTTTCTCCTAACTCATTTTGCATCAACGGGATCTTAACTGTTGGATCCGAGACAATTGCGAACACCTTGTTCCTCAAGATATAATGCCTTAATTTTTTAACTCCTTGGACCAAGGCATACACCTGCTTTTCAACATTATGATAATATAATTCTGTGTCTTTCAGCGGGGCACTCATAAAAGCAATGGAATGCTCATTCCCTTTGTCATCCTTTTGTGTTAACATACTAGTGCAGGAGTGGTCTGAAGAAAAGGAGTAAATGTAAAATGGCTTTAGATAGTCTAGACTTACCAGCACTAGAGCATTTGCAATTTCCCTCTTAATTTCTTCAAAAGCTTGTTTTGGCTTCTAGTATCCATTCTACCTTGCATCTTGCTTGAGCATTGCATTTAGCGGCTTGACTATTTCGGCCAAGCCTGCGATAAACTTCCTGACAAAGTTGATTTTCCTGAAAAAAGGACTTCATTTCTTTCTTGCTGCGAGGAGACTAAATTTTCAACATGGCCTGGATGTGCTTTGGATCTATGGAAATTCCCTTTTCCAAGATCACATATCCTAGTAGCTTTCCTTAAGTCACCCCAAAGATGCATTTCTTCGGGTTTAATGAGATACCAAACTCTTTGCATTTTTAAAAAACCCTACACAAATCAGAGACGTGGTCCCCTCTTTTCTTTCAGAACATAGTGATCAATCCCAATGGCATTCTTCGGTATGCAAAAGTTCCCCATTTTTTGGTGAATGTTGTTTTATGCCTATCTTCATACTGCACCATCACCTGATTGTATCTGGAGTAGTTGTCAAAAACATCATTTGAGACCCATTTGCTATCTACAGAACCTCATCTAGTGAGGGCATTGGATAGTTATCTTTCTACAAAGCATTGTTTAGATTCCAAAAATCCACACATAGTTTGATTTCCTCATTATTTTTCCTGACTAGGACCTGTTGATGTTTTTTTTATGCACCTCTCAACACAGGCAGTTCGTAGGTGCACTACCTCTCTTGAAAGACAATCTTCCATAATCAGATTGCAGAACACTATCCCAAGGTCTCTAATGTCAGGTCTTGACAGTGCTTGGAATATCTCAATTGATTTATGTGATTTGCTGGAATCACAAGGTAGACTTATGGATGAGTTACAAAGCATGGGAAGTTGGGTTTGCAAATGTTGTTTCAAAGTGTTGGAAGTGAATGACCAGTGGTTGTCCACTCAAAACAGCAAGCTGAAACTCATCAAGTTCATTTGATTTAGCTTCATGGTGATGCTTGAGATCCTACTCTAACCAAGGATTAAAAGAAATAGCAAAAGGGGAAGGGTTAAGAAAGTTGTTCTAATCCTGAGCTACGAATGAACAGTAATAATGGTGGTTGCTACAGTAGACAAACTCCCTAAACTGGGTTTTTCTTGGCCAAGAGGAACCTACAATTACACAAAACCAGTGCAATCTTCTAAGGACTGCAAATTTTCAAATTTCACATGCGATTGAACTAAGTTGCAACATTGAAATCAAGAAGCCCAGGCTAACTTTACACAGCAGTTTGTCATCAACAAGTGCTAAAAGTATGGGCTGAAAGTTCATCAAATACCATAACAACAATTTCCATTATCACCTCCATTCAAGAAACTAATACTAAAACTAACATAGAAGGTAGAACCATGCATGCAAGATGAGAAAAATCAAAGAGAACATCCATAAAATCATGCAATGTTGTCTTCTATTGCTGCAAATATTTTTTACAACAGCTCTCCAACCCTTACAAATGAGGGGCAATCCCCTATTTATAGTTTTCCAAAGCCCAAATGAATGGCTAGGATCAATTTCCAACAAATGGCCCAGATTTGTTTATAATAGGTTTTCACCTGCCCCACAATATTCAACAATTAAAAATACATTCCTTGTCTTTTCTCTATTTTGTCATCTAGTGCCAGTCATTGTAGCAACTTTGTCATTTAGCTGATTTCCCTTTTCACTGTAGCAGAAACTGTCTGAAATTTTCCCTCTTACTTGATGTGTTTGCAGTGTTCTTCCTCGGATCAAACGAGCTCATCGATGATTGGCATCAATAGATTGGTTGCCCCTAATTCGAGTAGACAGCTCCCTTATGCTTTCTTCAAGGCCACCCCCTTGCATTTTTTTCCTTGACTTCCTTGGCACATGCCTTCTTCTAACGCCGACCTTGTTGGTGGGTGCTAGCGGGAGAGGCAAACATTAAATGAATGGTGATAGGAGCTATGTGCATTACTTGTTCAGCTTTCTCGATGGGTCTCCTGACGAACCTACAGTAGGCTCCTTAAATCCTGCATACATGAAGTGTCGTAAGTGCTTCCATACACAAATCAAGGAAAACATTAGTCAAATCTTGCAAAATCCTTGTTAGATCCATCCATGCATCATCAAAAGATCATAGTATTCATATTTGGAGCTCATTTAGATCATAAACATTAATGCGGGCCCAAGGGGGCGGACAGCGAACAAGGGATAGCAAACTGGAAGGGAAGTTCCCGAACCCCACAAAACATAGCAAAACCGAGATTTTTCAATTATAGCGCATGGGAAAAGGGGAAGGAAGAGTGCCCAGAAAAACTTCCTTAAGATTGGACTCATTTGACAAAAACTGGAAGCTCAAAACGACCACGAAGGGATGAAGTCCCAGAAACGGCCGCGAAGGGGTTGAGCTCTAGAGGTCGGGTCACCAAGGCTCCACGGATGTTCAAAGCAGCCATAGAGGGACGGAGTCCCAAAAACTGCCACGGAGGGACAGAGTCCCAGAAATGGCCACAGAGGGGCCAAGCTCCAGAGGTCGGATTGTCGGGGCTCCACGGATGTTCAAAAAAGCCAAAGAGGGACGTAGTCCCAGAAACAGCCATGGAGGGGCTGGGCTCCAAAGGCCGGGTCGCCAAGGCTCTACAGATGTTCAAAACGACCACAAAGGGATGGAGTCCCAAAAATAGCCACGGAGGGCCAAGCTCCTAAGGTCAGGTCGTTGGGGCTCCACAAATGTTCAAAAATAGCCAAAGAAGGTCAGAGTTCCGAAACCCTCAAAACTTAACGAAATGTTGACAACCTTGGCAGTTCACTTAGGAACCATAAACACATCCCAAATCCACCAAAAAGTTGTCCCCAAAGTCAAAAATGTAGAAACCGGACTGGTGGGGGTCCACGGATGTTCAAAACAGCCATGGAGGGATGGAGTTCCGAAAACGGCCATGGAGGGGCCGGGCTCCGGAGGCTGGGTCGCCGAGGCTCCACGGATGTTCAAAACAGCCACGGAGGGGCTGGGCTTCGGAGGCCGGGTCGACGAGGCTCTACGAATGTTCAAAACAGCCACGGAGGGGCCTGACTCCGGAGGCCGGGTCACCGGGGCTCCACGGATGTTCAAAAGCAGCCAAAGAAGGACGGAGTTCTGAAACCCTAAAAACTTAACAGAACGTTGACGAAACCTTGGTAGTTCACTTAGGCACCACAAACACATCCCAAATCCACCAAAACGTTGTCCCCAAAGTCAAAAATGTGGAAACCGGACTGGTGGGGGTCCACGGATGTTTCCAAAATAGCCAAAGAGGGAGGGAGTTATGGAGGGAAAGTTCTGAAACTTAACGGAACATTGACAAAACTTTGGCAGTTCACTTAGGCAACACAAACACATCCCAAATCCACC
Organism: Sequoia sempervirens; assembly: GCA_007258455.2. Taxonomy (NCBI): domain Eukaryota; kingdom Viridiplantae; phylum Streptophyta; class Pinopsida; order Cupressales; family Cupressaceae; genus Sequoia; species Sequoia sempervirens. The sequence goes on along the minus strand of VDFB02000007.1, from coordinate 123,980,527 downwards.
AAAAAGTTGTCCCCAAAGTCAAAAATGTGGAAAAAAGTGAATCGAGTGATCAGGGACCAACTTAGCAGGAACAAGACAAAAGGCGGAAAAGGGACAGGGGACTTTGTTTTTCCTCAAACTTGAATACCCCAAGTAGGTGAATTTGGCAAGGTGGATTTGATCATTTGAAGGCACATGACCAATTTTGGCTTGGAAAATGGGGCACGCAAAATAAGACAAGAGCAAAGCAACCTGTCGGGAGCGAAAAAAAGGGGGTCCCTGCCTACAGCGGGGCGTGTGTACAAAACATGCACAAGAAATGGCGACTCACTGGGGAAATTCTCCAAAACATTTTGATGACAAACTAGAATCACAAACCCAGAATCTCTGGTTCCGACCTTCATGCTAGGGCAAACAAACCAGACACCCAACCAAAGGATCAAAACCACTAGCCAACCCAACCTTTAGCATGTTGAAAATCCAAATGTGTGTAGTTGCGTTAATTCTCATCCTTCAATTGCTACAGGAACCCAAGCTCCGTCAAGTTAAGCTATGTAGTTTATTCTAACTCCAAAAGCATCTAGGACATTGCCTCACTGCCAGTCAGGTGTCCCGACGAGGTTGTCATAGTGATTCTCCCAAACATTGCTCTACTACCGGCCGAGCGTCCATAGCCCTGGTAGAGTTGCTCGGATACCCCTAAAAAGTTGAATTTTTCTCTTTCTTTTAATATTCAATGTTTTATTTCTTCCTTTCTTTTCTCTTTTCAGCTCTTTTCTTTCAACCTGCAAGCATTAAAGCTCATGCTCAGGGCTGAGAATCACAGTGGCGTTGGAGCAGAATTTTAGATTTTTCACTTAACTAGACTTCACAAAAGGCCCTACAGTGACCGTAGGATTCTTAAGATGTGTAAGAGTTGTAAGATTTTAGAATACGTCAGAGTCAGACTAAACCAATAATTTATCCTCTTTGAATCAAACACCCAGATCACTTGACACTAACAGAAGACCTTCACCATCCACTTTGAAGACTTGATTAGAGTTTGACAAAGAAATACGTAGAATAAGCCCAGATAATAAGTATGGTTGTTGTGCGCACAGATGTGCCCAACTAAAAGTAGAGGGACCCCAAGCAAAGCAACAACAAAGCGAAAGCAAAAAAAAAGAAATCAACCTACAGCAAACCAACTAACCTAAGGAAAGCAAGAAAGCGGAGTATTTATAGGAAACCTATACTACTCAAAATAGGCTATGTACAAAGATATTTACAAAGCACTATGTTCAAGGAAGGCGAGTTGATATTAACACTCATTGAATTTCGTAATGCATGCACCAGCAAACAGGCAATCATTATCATTCTTAACCATGCAAATTTATCTTTATATTCTGAAAAAAGAAATTCAACGTTGCAACACTCAAGTTCAATCACGTCATCATGAAAAATCAGCAATTGAGGAGGCTCGCTGAACCCATGGTTAATCCATAAACATGTCCATTTTCCCTCATTCCCATAATCAAAATAATAAGTGCAATTATGAGAAATAATAGGGGAAAGGAAGGATAGAACCTAGATGTTGTCACATGGGGGTGGCAACATTGGACAGTCGAGAGCAAGCACATCATCCTTGATCATTGCATCGGTAGCCTCGAGAGGGCGCGGTGGAGGGTGCAACACTTCGGACATTAAGCTTGCATAAGGCTGGGAGGATGAGGCATCAAACACCCCTTCTAATCTTCATGTGGGATCCACAACCTCCACTGGTTGTTCCTCGAGGAAGTACACCTCATCTGCTTGGGTTTTCATTGCCCAAACCTCTTCTTGATTATTGTCTTCAAGGGACTGCATGCTGTCCCATCTCCTTTCCCAGGTGTCAGCCTTATTTTCATGATGTTCAGTGTAATGGGACGATGACATACATGAATCTATCCTATTGCATCCATCTGAATATGAGGGAGGATCAACAACGATCAAGGTAGAAGAACCACTAGTTAAATCGTGTAATTGACCAAGCATGTCATGTTTGTTGGTAGCCATTGAAACACCTCCGCCTTTGTCTTGTTCTCTTTGTTATTCATGCATTTCCTCATGGTGTTCAGTCATTTCTTCTTGGTCACCATCGCTATAGATAGAGAAGGAACCCCTCTCCCAATCCAAAGACTCTAGTGCATCACTGTTCGGGGGCTCAAGGAGTATGTATTCATCGCTACCGTCTTCTGGGATGTGCTCTTCCTCGGCATGAGCATACCTTCGTAGTGCAACTCCCAATGGAAAGAAGTCATCAATTGATGGTATCTCATCAAGGGGACAAAAGTCTACTGCACAATTTCCCTCCAAGGGCTCGGCATAAAGCATATGATTCATGGTGTGCAAATGCTCTTCGAGAGGAAATTATTGATGACTAGTGGTCAACATTCCTGTTTGATCTAATTCATCACTCAGAAGTTCGAGACTATATTGTTGTCCTTCTATTGTTGTCCCAACATCCTCTTGAGGTCCGCCTTTAGCTGAGACATCACTTGATTCAGGCTTTTGTTCTTCTTCTTTGATATGGGTAGTAAGTAGAGGAGGTTGGGTACTTGGCTGCCTTGCCTTTTCTTTGACTTGCTTGATGGCTTCTTTGCATAGCTCATATGCAAACTCAGAGTGTGATGAATCGTGAAGTCTGCACCAATTTGGCAATAGTAGCACCTCCAAATCCACTTGGTATTTCAGTTCTGACCAATCCTTTTCCAACCTGGAGACGAGCTGGTCATATCTCTCTGTGATCGGGTCCTCATCATCACTTGAAAAAGAAGCTTGATGGTAGACAGCCATGGCGAGTGATTTCTCCCACTCCTCCAAATCTACATTTTCAAATCCTTGATCACTGTCATTGGTGAAGGGGAGGCTTTCTAATCTAATTTCACTTATACCTTCGTCATCATTTTCTGTTGCTCCAATTTTTTCAACCTTCTTCATGTTCTTTAGCATCTTCGTTGGTTGTCCCAGCATGTACGACTGTAGACTTCATTGGTTCATCGTCACCTACCAATTGCTCTTCTTCTGGAGTGGAGGACTGCCTTTGATTGGTGGAGGGAAGGCCTTCTAAATTAGTTTCAATCATATTTTCACCAAGGCACCTTGTTGTCCTAGTGAAATCTGCTTCTTCCTCCTAGTTTTCAACTTCAATGTTTGATGCTCCAACATCAGCTTGTATCAAATTTCTTGGTTCATCCTTACTTTTCTGTCCTCCGGATGTTGACAGCTCTTTTGCCTCATGGGATAACTTCTCTTCATTGGGAGATGGCTACTCCAACTTGTCCGAACAACCCTTGGCTTGAGTGATGATTTTTGTGCACGAGGAGCAAGTGAATTCAAAGTGGGTGCATTGTGAAATATGCACCAACTAGACATCAATATTTCATCCAATTTTGGTATGTCTTTACTGCTCAAATGTTCTTGGATCAGCTCCTTAAACGCCTTGGCTGCCATGGTTTGCAATTCTTCCTGTGGGTCTGGGGGCCAAGGGTTGGTATATTTCCCAAAAGGGAATTTCTCCCTACAAGATCCTTTCGATTCTGCTCAAGAAAGTCAAACATCCCAGTTCATTGTGCCTATGAGTGCAATGGATCCGACATCTATCCACCAACGTGAATTGTTGCAATGGCTTCTTCAGTCTCTTATTCAAATTTGCATGCAGCTGAGTGATGTCAATTTGTGCATGCTGCTCCATTTTGACTCAGCTTCTACTTGCCTTCAAAATTTTCTGATTTTTAGCATTAAAAGAGATCTCCCTATCTCATATTTCTTCTTTGAAAGTGCTCTTTTCGATTTCCAACTTTCAGCTTTGTAGCCTCAACATGTCAGGCCCTCCTTCTAGCGCCAATTTTGTTGATGGCATTAGGTAGAGGAGGGCATGAAATGAATCACTTCCAACCTTCAGCTTTGTATTCCCAACGTGTCAAGCCCTCCTTCTAACGCCAGTTATGTTGATATTTTTTTTATGCACCTCTCAACACAGGTAGTCCATAAGTGCACTACCTCTCTTGAAAGACAATCTTCCACAATCAGATTGCAAAACACTATCCCAAGGTCTCTAATGTCAGGTCTTGACAGTGCTTGGAATATCTCAGTTGATTGATATGATTTGCTGGAATCACAAGGCGGACTTACGGATGAGTTACAAAGCATGGGAAGTTGGGTTTGCAAATGTTGTTTCAAAGTGTTGGAAGTGAATGAATAGTGGTCATCCACTCAAAATAGCAAGCTGAAACTCATCAAGTTCATCTGATTTAGCTTCATGGTGATGCTTGAGATCCTACTCTAACCAAGGATTAAAAGAAATAGCAAAAGGAGAAGGGTTAAGAAAGTTGTGCTAATCCTGAGCTCCGAATGAATAGTAACAATGGTGGTTGCTACAGCAGACAAACTCTCTAAACTGGGTTTTGCTTGGCCAAGAGGAACCTACAGTTACAAAAAAACCAACGTAATCTTCTAAGGACTGCAGATTTTCAAATTGCACATGCACATCACGCACATGCGATTGAACTAAGTTGCAGCATTGAAATCAAGAAGCCCAAGCTAACTTTACACAGCAGTTTATCATCAACAAGTGCTAAGAGTATGGGCTGAAAGTTAATCAAATACCATAACAACAATTTCCATTATCACCTCCATTCAAAAAACTAATACTAAAACTAACATAGAAGGTAGAACCATGCATGCAAGATGAGAAAAATCAAAGAGAACATCCATAAAATCATGCAATGTTGTCTTCTATTGCTACAAATGCTTTTTACAATAGCTCTCCAACCCTTACAAATGAGGGGCAAGCCCCTATTTATGGTTTTCCAAAACCCAAATGAATGGCTAGGATCAATTTCCAATTAATGGCCCATATTTGTTTATAATAGGGTTTCACCTACCCCACAATATTCAGCAATTAAAAATGCATTCCTTATCTTTTCTCTATTTTGTCATCTAGTGCCAGTCATTGTAGCAACTTCGTCATTTAGCTGATTTCCCTTTTCACTGTAGCAGAAACTGTCTGAAAGTTGCCCTCTTACTTGATGTGTTTGCAGTGTTCTTCCTCGGATCAAGCGAGCTTGTCGACGATTGGCATCAATAGATTGGTTGCCCCTGATTCGGGCAGACAACTCCCTTATGCTTTCTTCAAGGCCACCCCCTTGCATTTTTTTCCTTGACTTCCTTGGCACATGCCTTCTTCTAACGCCAACCCTGTTGGTGGGTGCTAGCGGGAGAGGTGAACATGAAATGAATGGTGACAAGAGCTATGTGCATTCCTTGTTCAGCTTTCTCAATGGGTCTCCTGACGAACCTACAGTAGGCTCCTTGAATCCTACATACATGAAGTGTCGTAAGTGCTTCCATACATAAATCAAGGAAAACATTAGTCAAATCTTGCAAAATCCTTGTTAGATCCATCCATGCATCATCAAAAGATCATAGTATTCATATTTGGAGCTCATTTAGATCATAAACATTAATGCCAGCCCAAGGGGGCGGACAGCGAATGAGGGACGACAAACCAGAAGGGAAGTTCCCGGACCCCACAAAACATAGCAAAACTAAGATTTTTCAATTATAGCACATGGGAAAAGGGGAAGGAAGAGTGCCTAGAAAAACTTCCTTAAGATTGGACTCATTTGACAAAAATCGGAAGCTCAAAACGGCCACAAAGGGACGAAGTCCTAGAAACAACCATGGAGGGGTTGGGCTCTAGAGGCCAGGTCACCAGGGCTCCACGGATGTTCAAAGCAGCCACAGAGAGATGAAGTCCCGGAAATAGCCATGGAGGGGCTAGGCTCCAGAGGCTGGGTCGTCGAGGCTCCACGGATGTTCAAAACGACCACGGAGGGGCTAGGCTCTAGAGGTCGGGTTGTCAGGGCTCCACGAATGTTCAAAACGACCACAAAGGGACGAAGTTCCAAAAACGGCCATGGAGGGGCCAGGCTCTGGAGGCCAGGTTGTCGGGGCTCTATGGATGTTCAAAATGGCCACGGAGGGACAGAGTCCCAGAAACAGCCACAGAGGGGCCGGGCTCCACGGATGTTCAAAAATAGCCAAAGAAGGGAAAAGTTTTGAAACCCTTGAAACTTGACGAAACATTGACGAAACCTTGGCAGTTCACTTAGGCACCACAAACACATCCCAAATCCACCAAAAAGTTGTCCCCAAATTCAAAAATGTGGAAACCAGACTGGTGGGGGTCCATGGATGTTCAAAATGGCCACGAAGGGATGGAGTCCCAGAAACAGCCACAGAGGGGCCGAGCTCCGGAAGCCGGGTCGTCGGGGCTCCACCGATGTTCAAAATGGCCACGGAGGGACGGAGTCCCAGAAACGGCCACGAAGGGGCCGGGCTCCGAAGGCCGGGTCATCGGGGCTCTACGGATGTTCAAAATGGCCACGGAGGGACGGAGTCCTGGAAACGGCCACGGAGGGGCCGGGCTTCGGAGGCCAGGTCGATGGGGCTCCACGGATGTTCAAAAATAGTCAAAGAAGGACGAATTTCCAAAACCATCGAAACTTAACGGAACGTTGTCGAAACCTTGGCAGTTCACTTAGGCACCACAAACACATCCCAAATCCACCAAAAATTTGTCCCCAAAGTCAAAAATGTGGAAACCGAACCGGTGGGGTTCACGGATGTTTCCAAAACAGCCAAAGAGGGAGGGAGTTCCGGAGGGAAAGTTCTGAAACCACCGAAACTTAACGGAACATTTGTGAAACTTTGGAAGTTCACTTAGGCACCATAAACACATCCCAAATCCACCAAAAAGTTGTCCCCAAAGTCAAAAATATGGAAAAAAGTGAATCAAGCGATCAGGGACCAAGTTAGCAGGAACAAGACAAAAGGCGGAAAAGGGACGGTGGACTTTGTTTCTCCCTAGACTTGAATACCCCAGGTAGGTGAATTTGGTAAGGGGGATTTGATCGTTTGAAGGCACATGACCAATTTGGGCTTGGAAAATGGGGCACACAAAACAAGACAGGAGCAAAGTAGCCTGTCGGGAGCGAAAAAAAGGGGGTCCCTGCCTACCACAGAGCGTGTGTGCAAAACATGCACAACAGGACCAAATTTTCCACCCATGTAGAATATCAAACTGGAAAGATGATTCAGGTTGAAAGCAGCTTCTACACTTCTTTGAAGATGATAGGCTCCAATAGTGCATTGATTGGGTGTTGATGCTAGCAGAAGGGTCCCACATTTTCCTTAAGGGGAATCTAGTATGGGTGATAATTGATGTATCATACATCTTCAGGTCTTCATATCCCCAAGCAATTACATCATGATAAATGTGCAAGGCATTAATGATCCCTTTTCTTTCTTTTGGTGTGCAAAATTTTCCAATGAAAACATTCCTAACCTCTTCAGTTGTACCCATGTTGTGAGCATCACATTGATTGTCTATTGACTCTTTCTTAGTTTGTTGATCATGATCCCTTATCTGTTCCAAATAAAATATTCTTTCCAGTTGGACCATGTCTCATTGTATTTTGTTTCTCATTAGATTGATCACTCCTTCTATGTTGAGTTCAGCCTCTTCTAGTTCTGCTTCATCTATGATTTGGGTTGCGAATACATTAGAGCTTGTGATGAAGTCTAGAATGTTCTTATCATCATTAAAAACCTAAAATTTGGTTACATTTTTAGGCACTAATGAGGTAGAGGTGAGCTCTACAGTGAATTTCTTTAAGTTGGTCAAGGATAGAGGCTAGAGGGTGCTTGTTGCTTGGGCTAATGCATCAACAGTATGATTTTTACTACGTTGGATCAGCTGAATGTTGAATGCATCTAAGTATTCTATAAGATGTCATACCCTGTGTCTATAATTTGCTAACCTTCTATCATGATAGGAGTATAGTTTCCTAACTTGTTTCACAACCCACTCAGAATCACCAAATACTTGCAGCATTTTAACTTTCTTTCTTAAGGCCATTAAAATCCCATGAACTATGTTTCATATTCTACTACATTATTTGTGCAATAAAATTGAAGTCTATGGGTATCAAAATATGTCTTACCCATGGGGTTGATAAGTTTGAAGCCAGTGCATGCTCCCTACTTAGACTTGGATCCATCAAAGCGTAACGTCTAGAATTTAGAAGAACCCTTGACTCTTGGGTTGGCTGAGCATGCTTCCTTCCTTGGTTGTGAATCTGCTTCTCCATCCTTGGGTGACTATGTATAAATGGGAAGGCCATGACCTTTTTGTCCTCTCGCAGCCGCTTTTGGAATGACCTGCCCCTTGATATGCTCAATTATTGTTTGACAAAGGTAGCATTCAAATTTGAAATGGGCTGCATTATGTACCCTGCACCAACTTGGCAGTAGTAGCTCCTCAAAATCCATTTTGGCTCCTAAAATGAGTTGATCTTGCATGCATTTATGCATAAATTCTTGGAAGCCTTCCAACAATCCATGGTTACCATCTTCGTGTAGCCCTTCATCTTCTAATTCAATTAGTACTTCCATGCTACTTGGGAGGGAATTCAAGTTGATGGGAGCATCACACAACATGAGGACTTCTTTGGCCACTCCTTCTTGGAACTCCTCATCATCTTGATAGGCCACATGAAAATAACTTCCTAATTTTTTTTCTACAAAGTAACACCTCATTTGTATTTTTGTACTTTGTGATCATGAACTTCATTCGAGGCTCTCGATCAATGCGGATTTGATTAGGCACCCCCTTCCAAGGCATCCACAGGTGAGAATAATCTAATGCAGCATAACCATTTAAGGCTCGGGTGAATTCCCTTTCAAGTATTATCTTAGCTGTCCATGATATTAGCAACCTAGATGTCTATAACTTGTTGGACTCTTGGGTCCACCGTAATCTGCATGGGAATTATGTTCAATTCCCCAACTATGTTCACTTTCGTCTTATCCAACTGAGTTACCTTCTGTTAGAAGGGGGTTGGAGTTATTCCTAAGGCCTTGCACATTTCCAATGGCATGACATTGGTGGAAGCTCCCGAACCGAGCAAGTAGTTATATAGGTTCTTGCCGAATATTCTGATCGTCATCAGGAAAGGAGGGGTCTCCAATTTCCCTTGGAATAGCCCTACTGAAACATCAGCCTAGGCTACTTGAGCCTTACCTTTATTATTACTCTTATCCTTAGTTTGTGCTTGATTTTTCTCTTTAGCTGGTTGCTTGTTTACTTGTTGATTCGGGGGCTGATCGGGCTCCTTTCCTAAGATTTCCCTAATCACAAGATCACTTTGGGAGGTATCAAATGAAACTCTCTTGGAAAGTGATTCTTGGGTTGATTTAGATTGAGAAATCCCATTGAGTTTCCTAAAGAAGTCCTTTTTGACAATCGGGACTCTAAGCAATTCATAGGCTGAAAGACTCAACTTAACCTTTTTAAATTCTTTGGCTAGGTATTCCCCTATTTGTTCAATATCTACTTCAGAAGATTTTCCTTGGGAAGAACTAGTGGGTTGATCTTGAGTTTGATTTGGTTTCCTATTCTTATTGAAGTACTGGGAAGGTACATGAGGATAAGTGGGATTTTTATTGGCATTAGGATCAAGCGGAATATTAAAGTTGTTGGGAGGAGTAGAAGTTGTAAAAGGACCACCAACCTACCTATTCCTTAAGTTGTATGGGGTTAATCTTTGATGGAACATTTGAACTTCATCCTCACGTGGATCTTCCTCATCTACTGGACCATTATCTACTGAATCAAAGAGCTAAGATAGGGAGCTCTTGTTACTTACCTCTTTCACCTCCTCATCCTTGGAAATAGCCTCCTTGTTGGACATGTTGCTTTCAAATTTTAGGAAAGGAGCTCGGTTGACCACCAGAACTAAGGAATTGTATGGCTCTGAAGGAACTAAGTCTCTGCAACTTGAGCCATCAACTGCATTTTGGACTTCTACTTGAAAATTTTTTGCAACAGTCTAGAATTTCGGGCAATCCAACTCAAAATTCCTATTTATCTTGTGGATCTAGAACCATTCAGATAGGGTGGCCTCAGCCAAGTAGACTTTTCTTGTAGACTTATTGGTACCACTCGGTTGATCAAGAGGTGTGGGGACACCTCTGTTGTTTTCCCTAGTGTTCCAAGTTTTGTTTTTCCTTTATGAAGGCCTCCTTTCAAAGTTTTGCCTCGAATTTTGCCCTCTTTCATAATTTTTTCTAGAAGTTGCACTAGAATAACGATGATCTCGATTGAGGTTGGCTTGAATGATCCTTTGAAAATCTTGAAGTTGGTTGTTTTGATTTCTCAAATGTGTCATCTTTGTAGACAATTTCTTGACTAGTTTGTTCAGCTCATCTATCTGATCCTTCTCGGTGTTATTCTATTGTGGCACTGAATTCTAAAGCAATACAGGTTGTGTCGTAAGTTGGTTTTGCTAGGCCATTGGGAATTCAGAACCTTGCAGGTATGAGGGCACTTGAGTTTATTGAGCATAAGTCTGCTGCTATGAAGACTGCAAGTAATGAGGCATTGAAGGCATTTGGTTCAATGGCTACCCTAGATGCAGCACTATTGGTAGTTGAGGGACTTGATTTAGCATAGGCGTCTAATGGGCCAAGGCATGGGTAATCCCTTATATTTGAGTTGGGTGAGCAGCTAGTCCTAATGAGGGCAATGAACCCGTGATATTTTTCCCCAATTCCATGCTTGGTGTGACTACTTCTGCATATGCATCCACCAACCTAGCAGGCGGTGCGTGCATCCTTTTGACCAAGGCAGATGTAAGATTATCTAGGGCAGCATAGTACACCAATTGAGTAGAGGAATCATCAACCACATAAGGCAGTTTCAATTTCATGAAAGCCCTATGAAATCAATCATTGAATGAGTTGATTGGTTCATTGACCTCTCTTTTGACAGACATGAATTGTTGATATAGTTCATTGGGCCGATAGGAACTTTGAACTTCTGCAAGAATGTGTTCTTCATTTGGTCCCAAGTAGTGATGGATCCAATCAGCAGATGGATGTACCAATAGAAGGCCTCTTCCCCTGATGGGTAAAGGAAGAGTCTACAAGTCATGTCTTCATGTTTGATTTGCATATCCTTCAATGTTGTCTGGAAGATCTTGATGTGCTCTTATGTTGTCCTTTGCAGATCACATGGATGAAACTTAGTGTAGAAGCCTTTCAAGTTCTTGGGCATGTCATCGTAGTCATTGAAGGACAATGGAGATGGATTGTTACCCAACCAATCCATTATGGGAGGCGTAGGTTGCACTTGTTGTGCTATAGTAGCTTGATGTTGAAAAGGAGTAGGAGTTTGGACAACACCTTGGAAGTGAATTACAGGGGTGGGGAAAGCACCTTGGTTGTGGGAAGTGAAGGGTGGAAAGGTAGTTTGGAGTGAATGGGAGGAAGGAAGTGTTGTCGGGAGTAAAGGGGAGGAATGAGATGGATGGATGAAAGGAGATGGAGGAGATGGAGGTTGAGTGGATGGGGCTAAAGCGGGTGCTTCTCCCTTTTTGGCTGTCTTAGCCTTCATGGGGGGTTTTAGCTCTTGGAATTCTCCCTTGTTTGGTGTGGATCTAAGCACTCTATGAAACCTTGGAGGAGAGGAGGACCAAATTTGATCCAACTTAGCTTGACTACCCTCCTTCTAGCGCTAGTTCTATTCATGGTTGTTTTAGCTCTTTCTCGACAAAGGAAGCACACAAGTATGCTACCTCTCTTCAAAGGTAATTTCTACAACTAAGTTTTAGAAATCACCCCAAGGTCTCTCGGGTGTCAGGTCATGACTAAACTTGGAATAGTTCAATTGGTTGATGTGATTTGCTGGTAATCATAAAGGGAATTTATGATTCACTAAGCATGGAGGGAATTGGATTTGTAAATGGAGTTTGTGAATTTTGGAAATGAAGAACAACTGCTGCAAGTTCAAAACAACAATCTAAAACTCCACCCTCATCATCAGATTTGGCTTTATAATGATGCTAGAACTTTTTTAAACTTTGAATTTCAAAGAAAGGTCAAAAGGGAAAAGGGATAAGGAGTTTCCTAGACCTACAACTAATTTTAAACAGTAACAATGGAGGATGCTACAGTGGACTGCCTTCCTAAAACTAAGTTCCACTTAACCAAGGGCAACCTACAGTCTCATGAATCTAGTGCAATATTCTAAGGTCTATATATTTTCAAACCATTCATTCACCATTAAAGCATGAACAACAGCTAAACTTCATTGCAGCAATATAAACACAACTCATACTAACTTTACACTGTTGTTCATCATCAACAAACATCAAAAAATATGAGAAAGGAAGATATCAACACCATAGCATTCTTCACCATTAGAGTGCAGCATGAACTAACAACTAAGAACAAGTTAAAACTAAAATAGCAAAGCTAAAATCTAAGATTGGGAGGATGAATCATGCACACATGAGAAGAAAACACAAGAATCCATCAAACAATGCTATTCTCATTAATTTTGTACAGCATGCCTTTACACAACAATTCATCTCTCCCTTTGAAAATGAGAGGAAACCCCTATTTATAGTTTTCCAAAAGTAAAATGAATGGACAAGATTCATCTTCATTGTGTGGCTCAAATTCATTTTACATTAGGGTTTCATGTACCCTCAAATATATAGCAATATAAAATGTATTCCTATCTTTTTCCTTATTTTGTCTTTTAGTGGCCCTAACACTGTAGTTGTTTTATCCTGTAGTGATTTTCATCCTTTATACCTATTTTGACAAGTATTCATCACCTATGATGGGCTTTCCAATCTCTTTTTGAGCATTTGCATACTCCATGAACTTTTCAAACACAGCTATGAGTTTCTTCTCCTCGGAGAGCTCGGACTTGAGGATCTGGAAGGACATCATCTTGATTCTCTCAATAATTTCCTTCTGATTCTCTGTAAAATTTGAGGTAGCCTCAATCATTTGCTCAGTCCAGATGAAGGCCCTCACAAAAAAATCCATAAATTATGGTGATAGGAGGTCACTAGCTCCTTGCTCCATTTTTTGGTGGAACAAAGGCTTGACTCTTTCTGAATCAAGCTCCAGGGCAGGCATCTCAAAATTAGTCATTAACTTTAAATATTCTACACTATTTGTTCGATGCTCGGTATCCCATTCATGATCCACCTCAAGGTCATGCAAAACCTTCTCTAGAACCTCCTTTCTATACTCCAAGTTCATCAACCAGGTTTCTACTAGCCAGTGATCTTCCTTTGGGATTTCTAGCCCCTTTTCCCAGATATCTTGTGGAAGCTTAAGGATGCACTTCAACTTAGGATAAGTGATCCTATATGTCTTTGGGAACTCCTTACAGGTGTTCATCATGTCTTCTATATCTTTTCCCAAGCTTCCATACCTATTACACATCGTGACAGCATGGTTGATCCCCTTGACACCAATAGATATCACTTTGTTGAACCAATGAGTCATGGCCTTGTTCCAATTCTTCCTTTTCTCCATTTTATTGATATCTTTTTTAGAGAGTAAGGAGGGGAGTACCGATGAATCTGTTGGAGTTTCTTCCTCTGTGGATGTCCATTGTTGAATGTAGGTGGTCAAGTTTTCCACTTGTGCTTTCAGTTCTTCTTTGGTGGACTGGTCCTTGTTCATCTACTGCACGATGGTGGCTACTAACCCTTGCAAGTCACCAATATTTTGTTCATGTGTTTTTGGGCATAAACTGATCATTGATATTTTGGTATTCCTTCCCCCTTATAGTTCTTGTACCTCCACCGACTATCAGAGAGGGGACTTGTAGCATTCGGGACCTGGAGGCATCAACTATGACATGAGAGAAAATTTTGGGATTTTTCTCCTTTTTGTTTCTGGTTTGTGCCCTAGCTAGTATTACCTCTAGCCTTACTTTAGGATCCGCAGACATAGGATCCTTCTTCTTCAATAGTTGCTCTAGCCAATCAAAAATCTCAACTTTCCCCTTGGGTGATTCAAGATTACCTTCCTCTTTGTCTTGTTCTTTATGAGGCTCATCTTCCTCATCACTAGGGATCTTTCCCTCATCCTGTTCTTCTTCATCTGAACCCTCCATCTGCACAACCTTTCCTTTGTCTAGTTTAGTAGAGGCTACGTTCTATTCAGTGATGTTTGGTTGTTGTAGGGAAGTCTCCTTATCTTTTTCAAGCTCGGCACCGACATTCTTCTTGGGCTCAACATCCCTTTCTTTGATGCTCTCTTTGTCCTTCCTTTATGGCTCTTTCTCAAGAGGCACCTCTACTTCTGGAAGTGTTTCTTCTTGTCTGAGGCCCTCATCTTGGCCAGTTTGTGGAAGCTCCTCTAGGATTTCCACATCTATATTGGTATCTATCTTTTCTTCTTTGGGGTAGTGTCCTTCAGGGTTAGCCTCTTCACTTACATCTTTGTGCTCTTGAGGCAACTCTTCATCTAGCTCTTTATATGAGGCTTCCACCTCGTACGGCTCATCCAATTTATCATCACCTTCATTGCTAGAGCCTTGCTATGCTTCCTCATCAAAGGCCACCTTATCGATATTTATGTTGAGCCTGCCCTCTAGATGTTCAAATTAGTCATCTTTATCAAAATCCTCGGGCTTGTTGGCAGTATCTTTAAAAACTTCTTCAAGTTGCTTTGCACTAAGCCATTCCATTTCTTCTAAAATCAGCATTTTCACCTCCATATTTGGAGGCTCAATTGGTGGTGGAGGATGTGGAAAAGCAACAACAAGTTGGGCCATGAATGCGTGGACTTTAGGGTCAAGCACTACCCCAAAAATTTCAATGGGTACATTTTACATATAAGTTGTGAAGGCGTGTTGTAGAGTGGGCAATGCCATAGTGGTTGTCATTAGGGAAGGAGGAAAAGTGGATAGAGTAGGCAAGGGAGTCAAAAGCGAAGAAGTCAATAGCGGGGAATTAGTGGAGGAAGAAGATTCCAACACCACTACAGGAGCAGTTGGAGAGGTGGAGGAAAGGTGGAAAAAGATGTCCACTATAGGTGGAGATGAGATGGGAAAATATTATGTAGAAGGTGGTGGAGTGTTAGCAGCAGTGGTAACGAAAGTGGAAGTGGTCGATGGTGGAGAGTGAGGCCACTTCGACTCTTCTCCTTAGGGCTAGGGCTCTTCCTCTTGAATGGTTGGCATCTCTAGCACAAAGGTCCCCATTCTTTTCTTTGGTGGAGGTGGTCCTTTTGTTGCCTTCCTGGTATAGACTTTGTGTTTGGGCGTGCGTTCAATCACCTCCTTCCTATTTTTGGATCTTGTAACATGTGGGGATTTTGGCGCTTCACCAGAGGATCCTGTAGTAGCACTGCTATTAGCCTCACTGCTCACTTCATCCTCAAGCTCCCCATATGTAAGCTCGACACCTTGTTCCTTCAATTTGTCAATTTGTTCTTCTAGTCACTATTTTGTTCTATTCTCCACAAGGTGAGTGAGAACATCTAGGTCAGTGACCTCCTCTTCAGCCCAATCTATCACCGAAAAAGGTGCATTCATAGAGGAACCATATCTTTCATCTATCATGTTGTCATCATCGACAACTTGGTCTGTCACTTGAAACAAATTAATGTATTTCATGAATGCAATGGTCATTCTCATATAGTGGTGCATTTGCACCTCCGTGTCATCCTTGCAATTCGCCCAAAAGTCTTCGACGTGAGGTTGATGGGCATATTCTCTCCCAACCCATTTCTTCAACTCACCCTTGGGATCTACTCCTCCTTTGTTTGTATGAAGGTCGAGATTATACTCAACCAACTCCTTCTTTGAGTATTCCACATAGGGAGTCATGGGGCAAGCATACATTCCTTGTCCAAGGGTGGGGGGATAAGGGACCCCTACTCTGTGTTTATTGCTTAACAAGGTATAGGAAGTTTGTAGCTGTCGAGTTACCTCCAACATGATAATCTTTTCATTGGGGTAGTGTAGTAACCTATAAGGTCTTCCCGATAATCCCTCAGCCCTAATGTAAGTGAACTTCGGGAATTAGATGAATAGATATCCAAAACCCTTTACAAAGGTCTTTACATTGTGTGTTACCCTTCTCTCAAAATATTCTCCCAGGAGTCTGATTATATGCCCTGTTAAGGCATCATTTACTCTTTTATACTCCTTGAAGTTCTTGTACTATAGTTGAGGGTAAAAATCATATACTTTCAATTTTCCCTGCTTGGTTCCCAATTCTCCAACACATAACAGTCCTTTATATGGGAACTTGGCTACTAGGAGGTAGACCAAAGACGAAGTCATGTAGAAGCGAGAGTTCTTCTTTTCCTCCATCAATTGCTCATGTATGTTGTCACTAAACATCTTCACCTAATGGAACTGGGTCTTTCCTTTGAACATCTCTTCTATAAAATAAAACATCCAGTTCTCAAAGAATGTTGTTGTGGGAAAACCCATTACTCTACTTAAGAGTGTGACCAAATCATGGTGTTGCTCAAAGAAGTCACTCATGTATAGTGTTTGGGGAACTTTGGCAGCACTTGCTCTCTTTTCCTTCAGCCAATTCTGGTTGATTGTTTGTTTACACCCGATGGGATCTAGCTGCCATACCTAGTTGGAAAATTCTTTCTCAACTTCTTCCATCTTATCGAAGACTGGGATGTCAAAGGTCCTACCAATTGACTTGGCAGACAAATCTACCAATACTCTTCCATCATGATTAATTATCTTACTATTGGAGTGGTAGCACTCTCGACAAGCCATTACCAACTCTAGGGCTATAAGTGTGGGGGGGAAACCAACTGCTTTGGCTAGACCACTCCTCTTGATTTTCAAGGCCCTATATGTTTTGGTGTTAAGCATAACCCTCTCCTTGAATTCATCTATACTGACATGTCTGAAGTCAGTATCCGAGATTGTCTCCCAATTGGAGGTAATCTTTGACATGTGCTCCACTCCATGAAACTTGTACTTCATTTTTCCTTTCTCTTTTTTTCCTCTAGGAGTGTGAGCAAGCTTCTTTCCCTTGTCAGGCTTCTACGCATGCTTCTTGGATGGACCCGCAACAGGTTCAATAAATCATGAATACAAAAGATGCAGTAAGTGTGTTTACATATAAATTAGGCAAATGTCAATCAAATCCTACAGATCGAGTGTTAGATCCATTAATACATAATCAAAAGATCATAAAATTCATCATTATCAATCATTTAGGGATCATTTGGATCATTTAGGCCAATGTGGGCTCAAGGGTGTGGGTTTCCCCTAGTCAGAAGCCATTAGGATGAAGGCAGTGATAAAATGGCTTTGATGTCATTGAGATCCGTAGGCAGCCACTCGCAATAAGATTTCTGCATAGTTCATATGGAAACCAAATTTCTTATAGAATGATTAGGCACATGCAGAAATTAGCTACAAGGCACTTGAAGTTGTTGGATTAGGCTTGGATGTTATTGCAGGATTGACGCGTACGGGTGCCGCAAGGTGGAAATATGTTGAGGATTGGTCGTTAAGCAATAGCGTTCAGGGGATGGTGACCCACATGCAAACATCTGCATTGCAGAAGCCGCAGGGGACTTGGACGTTGGGTATCATACCTTAGTGTTAGATCATTTTTGAGGCTGCGAAAACAAACTATTGGGCCGCAGGTAGATGCTCACCATTAAGGAACCACCTCGAAGGGACGATGATCTGTAGATAGCAGTCTGCATAGGTAGGTCCGCAATGGCCCCACTAGCTTAGGTTTTGCATTGACGAACTTCAAAATTTGCAAAGGGAAATGACTCCTACATAATCCGCCATGTGAGCGGACATGGGTGCCTTGCCATTAGATAGCGGCACAAGGGAAAGGGCATCTCGTGGGGGGAAGCCTACAAGGACGAACCCTCATGGGCATCCAGTAATAACTCAATGTTAGCAAGTTCAAACTTTGATACATGGGAGATGCACCTTGTGGGGCCTGTAGAGCGGAAGGGTGTTAGGACTTGACACCCAGAATAGTGGCCAGAGGGAGGCAACAATCCGATGGTGGAAACCCACATAAATAGGCCTGCATGGATTTACTTAGCAGTTTTGTCGAAGGCCTTAGGTCGGGTGTGGGGTTGAGCATACGGAACGACATTAAGTTTCAACCCTTAGGAAATGGTGAAAGGGTGGGTGCCACCCGCAAGCAAAATCCTGCAAGAGAATTTATGCACTCAGTCGAAGACTTAGCCATTTCTTGAAGATTTTTCCAAAGTTGTTAGGAACAGCTGGGGTGATGATGCGGGCCGCAAGGGCTTGTCCACCATGCAAAGAATGGTGAAGGAAAAGCAAGAATTTGCATGAGCATGAAGACGCAATTTTAACCAAAGCCAAGGGTTTTTAAGGTGTTAAATAGATGCCCAGTACGGTTCCGATGGCTTGGATTGGATTTCCGCAATGAAGGAGGATTTAACTTTCAAAGATTCTAACATTTATAAAACCCTAGTTTGCAAAAAGAAGCAATACTCAAAGGTTTGAATGCGAGTTTACCTGGAGCAGTGTGAAAATCCAATGAAGATCCGACTCAAATACGCAGCGGGATCCTATGTAGGCGGGAGCAACTTGTTCTCCATTGAAAAATTCAAAGTACTAGGGTGAAAATGACAGGTTCGACCCTTCTATTTATAGGAAAACATCATTAATGAAGCGCATTTAATTCTAGATATGGCAGAAATTTGGGTTGGTGGGGGTGCGAAAACCCGAGTTAAGTCGAACATTGGTCAAGACACGAGTGGAAAAGGTGGATGCAGGATCTGCTATGCGGGTAAACGCTCGAGGTTAGCCGTTACCTAGCAGTAGAATGACAACAGCGGTCCACAAGGGGAGACCCGTAGATGTAGGTCTGCGAGGCTTGGAAGACGCAGCGGAAAAAGGAGAAGGGAAACCTACACATCCAAATCCGCAAAGGCAAAAGACTTAACCAATTTTGGCCAGGTGATTTTGGTCAAAGGGAATGTAATGACTTTATTGCATGTGACCAACTTAAGCTCAAAAATAGGGGCATGAAAAACAAGGCAAAGATAAAAATGACCCTACGAAGGCGAAAAGGAAAGAGGGGGTCCTCGGTCTGAATGGGGAATGTGTGTTATAGGCACAACAAGTAACATTACACAACATCCTAGAATATTCCAACATCAACAAAATATGCAAAAGAACTAGCACAAACACGACACTAAGAATACTATCATCCTATCCAACCAATCAAACTACCACTAAGATGCAACTCATGAACCAAGCTTGTAGAACAATTAAACACTAAAAAAACCAAGGCAAGGTCGGTATAGATAATATTAGCACATCCCCAAATCCATAAGAAAATAAACTTCATTGCGAAGAAATGTGGAGCAATTCCATTCCTCCCAGGTATCCCTCTTGACAAGCCAGAGATAGTCCAACACACTGTCAAACATCTCTTCTATTGCCACACAATACAAAACCTAAAACTCTAGATATAACACCTTCAAAGACCTCTTATAATCACTTTTAAATTGCACAAGCACATCTTCAAGAATGAAGAAATCCAGAGAAAAATATAGAACACTTCCCAGTCACCTTGTACAATCCTTATGCAAATTTTCTCAAAAGCACTTGGAAACCAAGTAACCCTGCTGCATCTGCAAAACCTACTCAACACCATAAAAACCTTCTCAACCTATCCATACCAAAATTTGACATCAATGGTAACACTAATGACAACATAGTGCAACAATTTCCCCCTTTGTCATTGATGGCAACATCTGCTAAAAACCATCAACAACAAAAGAAACTTTGTATCTCCAATACTCCAGAAGCTCTCCCCCTTACTTGAACATTTCTTTCCCTATGTTTTTATGACTTCTATCTTCCCCTATGACATCAATGGCAAAGGGAAACACCTGCACACTTCACTTCAAGCACAAAATGTGCTCCTTGTGACTGCACCAACCAAAGACACCACTACCTGCTCCCCCTGAGAGGTAGCCTTCATTAGTCTAAGACAAAGAATACATCTTGAATTTCTCCCCTAGATAGATACACAATCTTATGCATCTAGTTGAAAGGAGAGGTAATAACCCATAGCTTATGTCTGAGATACTCAAATATATCTTTTGGAAGAGCCTTTGTGAAAATGCATGCTATTTGATCCTTTGTAGGTGCATACTCCAACTTCATTTCCTTCTCAGCCACTTTCTCCCTTAGATAGTGATATCGGATAGAGATATGCTTTATTCTTAAATGCATTGTAGAATTTATGCGCCCAATTAATCAAGAGACCCACATTTTTTTCATTTTCCATGAGTGTAGACAGTGAGGCAAACTCCTCACGTGTTTTGTAGGAGGGGTCAAACTAGCTACAATTTATCTTCCTCACAACCCACTTCATCTTCTGCACAGTCAAGGCGTGTGGGTAGTTTGGAGACCCACTTAGAGGGAGCTGAGTTTTGTGTTGACCATCCCAAATCCACAACATTTAATTAATGGTTTG
Organism: Sequoia sempervirens; assembly: GCA_007258455.2. Taxonomy (NCBI): domain Eukaryota; kingdom Viridiplantae; phylum Streptophyta; class Pinopsida; order Cupressales; family Cupressaceae; genus Sequoia; species Sequoia sempervirens. Next base: position 123,960,179 of record VDFB02000007.1, on the reverse strand, counting down.
TATTAGCATTTTTTTGACCTATGTAGAGGTTTCTTTATCCCTGTCATGACTTGCTCTCGACTTCCATAAGTGATAGGAATTTGACTCCTCCAAACAGTAACAAATAGTCTTACGGTTGGCATTATTAATTGTTGTTATTGTTGGAAAATAGTTTGTAGATCGTGCATCATTTTAAGGTGTTTTATCTTGTTGTAGATTTCATCTCCTCATGCCTCTTTCACTTGCACCTTTACTTGGCTACTAGCTAGCACTTGGGCTCCAGACCCAACAGACTCTCAAATAGGCTTTGACTCGGTCAAAACTATTTAGGCTCACCAATAAATAGTTTGGCACAATTATTATAACCATTTTTTATGCTCACCATACTAGTTAGAGTTATTCCTTACTAGTCATTAGTTGATTGTTTGGTTACACATCAAAATTTGTGAATAAGTGGGCAGTTTTTTGTCATAATTGGCAAAGGGGAGGTGAAATTTTTTTCCTTAGTTGAAAATTTGTAAAAGAGAAGTCATTTTCTTTTGCAATGAATTTTGCAAAAGGAAAGTGTATGGGGGGAGGTGAAACTTTTTGCCATACTTAAAAATTTTGTAAAAGAGGAGTCAATTTTTTTATTTTGCAATGAATTTGGCAAAAGGATTTTTGTTGGAAGGTCAGTGCAAGTTGTTCAACACCACCCTTTGGATTCGTGACATGGCTTAACCACATCCCGTGAATCTTGTATAAATCTGATGTTTGTATTGGACGTTGACAAGTCGGTCTTTTGGCGCAACAACAAAGCCATTGCAACAAAACTTTTTTTTTTTGCAATAACTTGCAAACAGAAGGGGGGTTATAATTTTATGTTTTTTTTTCTTTTATTGAGGTTTGCAAGACATAACTTAATCTATGTTTTATTAATCCACCTCACAACAATAAACTTGAATAACTTGTAACAACAAAAATGCTTGTAAATGCACTCATATAAAGTGCCACAAAACTAAATGTGAAGGAAATTTGGGAAATTATTGCACTTACACTGAATTATAAAGTGCAATGGAGGGTTGTACTATCACAACATTGGATCTACAAGATTCTCACATCATGTGAGTGTGCCTTGGAGCACACCCTTTTTCAGTTTCTTGTACATCTTTGCATTCCTTGCACACTCTCGATTTCAATTGGTACTACTTATATTCTCTTAGCATTAAGGGGGTACTATGATGTGCTATGCTAATGCTTCTTTCAATGAAGTAGTGGAGGAATCTTCTTTTTGGGAGGTCTCATGAACCTTCTATCTTGATCTCTCGTATGGTGGATTATTTCCATGGATCACATTTTGAGATTCTAGTACTCCTAATCACAGTACTGTCTATATTTTTTACTTCACAAAGTTTGATTGACTTTGTGTACATTGGTTGAGTAGTGTTCATATGTTCACTCATGCAGTGTTTTGTATATCTTGTCTTGATCTACATTTCTTAAAGATTCATTGATTCCAGCAGACATCGGTTCATCATCGACAGAGTTTACAACTTCTACATGCTTCGGGAGTTCATCATCATGTTCCTATCACCAAGGGACATATTTTCATAAGGTCGTAAATCCTTTTTATTCTCTTTTTGGAGAGGATTTTTGTTCCCACTGGGTTTTCTCCTTTACTCCACTTTATGAGAATCTTTATACATGGGTACCTAACATGGCCTCTAGTCAGGACCCATTTCATTTTTATCTATTTGCACTTTTTTTATCTCCCCATTTCTATCTATTCACTATACTTAAGTGTACTTAGGTTGATGAGGTTGGACAACATCTTATCTAACTGAATGTGTAACCTTTTAGACCTCTAGAGGTTACCAAGTTATTTGGTAAACCTCATGTGCTACCTTTTTGAGGTTTAAAGACTTTCTATTATCATCTCAAATGTCACTCAACACTTGGCATCAAGGTTGATGACTTGGTCAAATAGGTTGTTGGTTTGCTCATTCCTAGTGATCTAAGGTTGACACCTATAGGACACTTGTCTACTATTTTCTGCCACATTATGGGGCACTTGTCAATCCACATGATAGGTGTATTGCCTCTTACTTGCTTATTTAAGCAAGGTCATTATACATTCAACTTAACTCTTTTATTAATCATTTTGATAATGCAAGATTAGGCTCATTGTGTGCAAGTGTATCTTTGTGGAAGCACAAGGTTTGTGCTATCATGATCTTGGATGGGAATCCTACCAAAAGGGACTTCAAATGGGATACAAAATCATATATTCTCTCAAAATAAATTTCAGATTGATTAACTCATTTTCTAATAAATGGCTATGAATTTCAATGATCTTACCATACAAGCCTTCAAGTTTTGTCCAAAATTTATGAGGATTTTTAGAGTCTCCACATGAAACAAAAGATTAAGATTATTAAACACAAAGTGTTAAATACCTCATCATATTTGTTAAGAATTTTTCTCTTATCTAGTTCAATTGTCGGTTCTTTATATGTGCCTTCAGCTCTTCTCCAATATCCTTTACCACACAATAGGATTTGTATTTTAATTTTTCAAGAAAATAATTAAATAGTGTGAGCATTAGAAGAATTTGTTCAACTATATTAGACCGTATATAAAAGGAGTACAATTAAAAGAACTTAAGAGTGTGCAAAAGACACAATGCACCTTGATACTCATGCAATCAAAATAGCCCCAAAAAAATGAAAATTGTGGCACTTTCTTTCAGTGCATTCATACAAAGAACAAGCTCAAAAACACTTATTATACTACATGAGGATTTTACAATTTTTAGTAAAAGATAATTGAAAAAATAAAAAAACTATTTCAATTATTGCATTTGTGATTGAGCTCTGAAGCTATCATGCATTCCACATTGGTGAATGTTGAGATGAATAGGTTAAAATCCTCCATTCATGGATCTAGGGTGTGAAGGTGTATGAGCTATGCTAGGGTTTTGTATTTTTTGCGGTCACCCTTGGCCCCGTTTGCGTCATACTGCGCATCCTACGCAGGAAGCCCCTCTTTTCTTGTGTGTACGGCCGCATTTACTGTGATTTTTTTGTTTTAATATGCCTTCAACCGGATCTAACCCAGTAGTTCTTGTTGGTGTTAGCGGTTCGACGATGATAATCAATGGATCCTCCTCCAAACAAACGTCCCCAGAAATTTGTTTCGAAATTCTTTCACGAGGTAAGTGCTCTAATTCACCAGCTGATGTGGTTTTTCCTTTACCAAATTTTGATAATGCTTGTCAATGGCTTGAGCAATACACCCTTGTTGGGTTTTTTTTTGGGAGAACTCCCCCTGAAAGTGTGCTTAAAGATTTGGTTAACAAGGCTTGGGTCCCTCATGGGGTCTGCCTTGATATGGTCCAAAATTTAACCAAGGGTTTCTTTTTGTTCCGCTTTGTGGAGGTCAATCATGTGCAAGCTATCTTAGGCCATGGGCCCTGGTATGTCTGGTCTTCTATGTTAATTTTTCAAGCATGGACCCGTGACTTTGTTGTCTCGGATGACACCAAGTTGCGAGTCCCAGTCTGGATTGAATTCCCTGGTCTACCCTTGCCTTGTGTTCCTTTTTTGAATAGTATAGCTTCCTCATTGGGGAGGGTTATTTACATTGAGCCAGATAGGTTCTTTCAGGCCCAACCCCATAAGAGGGTTTGTGTGGAAGTGGACCTTTCCAAAGATTTAAAAGACTCCATTGATATCCAAATTGGAGCTCTTCACCACACCCAGATGGTCACATATTTTAATTTTCCCAACACATGCTATAGGTGTCAGTCAGCAGACCACAAGATCAAGGACTGCCCTTTAGCAGTGCCTCGTACACCTTCTTCGCCACAAAATGTTGAAAAGCCTCGTTTGGCGGCTACATCTGCTGCCAAACCTTATGTGAAATGGACTACAGTTACGAGCCGAAAGAATAATTCCACTGGTTCTAGGTCAAGTCTTGTGACCTCTGAGCTAGTGACAGATATTTCAAACCCTTCTGTGAAAGGGAAAGAAGCTCCGGTTGGAGCTAATTATGTTTCACAGCAACCTAGGCCAAAAGCTACGCCTCGGTCGGCTACTATCATGTTAACACAGCTAAATGTGTCTTCTCCTGTGATGGGAGCTCAGAGGCATTCTCGCAGCCCTTCCCCTCCTAGGGAAGAAGGGGAATATGTTCATGAAAAATAGAGGATGTCCTCTCCATCCATCCAGATTGGATCAGTTCTGCCAGAATTTTTACATAATCGTTTCTCTTCTCTGAATGATGAGGAATCGAGTTTCGAAAGCATGGAGGAGTTTCACTCATGAAGTTCCTTTCATGGAATGTTCAAGGTCTGACAAACCTCTCTAGAAAGTATTATGTCAGGGATACGTTGTGTAAGTACTCTAGTGTTGAAGTGCTTTGTCTCCAAGAAGTTAAAATTTTTGGTTTTTTGCTTGCTGCGGCTTGTCCTTCTATTTGGCCAGCCAGTAAAATGTTTTGTACTACCCATGATGCTGGGTGTGGCGGAGCTGTCACCCTTTTGGCGCCATGGTGGCACTCTTCTGTTGTCGACCACGGGTCTGATCCCACTCATCAGCTCGTCTAGATCCTTCTCAACATTGATAATCATTCCTTTGGGATTATTAATGTCTATGTTTCTAATGATGTTGTGGAATGCTCTTTACTCTAGTGTTGGATTGTTGATTCTTTACCAATTGCTACCTGGTTACTCTGTGGGGACTTCAATATGGTAGAAATGGCATCTGACAAAGATGACACTTTTCCATTTAGATGGACAGTTGGGGAAAGGGAGGCGTGGTTTTACATGCGCAATAAATTGGGGCTTTTTTATCCCAATATTGGTCGCCGCCATTCTCATTCTCTCTGGCACACTTGGTGCAATTACAAAGCCGGTTCTGACAGAATATTTAAGTGCCTTGATCGTAACATGATCTCGGCGCAATCTTTTTTCTCATTTGATAGCTCCTCTCTCCTGGTTAAGCCATTAGTGGATGTGACTTTGTCAGACCACTTCCTTATTTATTTTTGCATTGAATGGGAGACTCGACAGCCTAGTACATGTAAAACTCTTTTTTTTTTAAACATGTCTTTACTCTGCCACAAGCCTACCTTGGCCCACATTCACAGAGTTTGGAATTTGGAGTGCAGACCATCTCATCATACAGGCTAGATTTCTTGGTGGAATGAGGCTATCATCTGCATGGCTAGATTTTTTTTCATTTATGGGCGTTAGCTAGCTATTTTTCGCCAGCAGTCTTATGAGGCTACCACCGCTGACCTTCATGCTGCTTCTGAGGCTTTGGCGGCCAGCCCCTTTTCTCTGTCATTACAAGTCAGGGTGGCGGAACTAAGGCACAAGAAACAAATTGTTGATAGCTATGCTGCTAGAGGAGCGCAAATCAAAGCCCGGTTACATTGGCTAAAAGTTGGTGATCATGCCTCCAAAGAGTTTTTTTTGGATCTATGTGCCAGGCACTCATCCCCGGGCATTAAAAAAATCAAAGATGGCGTTTAGGTGCTTTCTAAGCTGCCTGACATTCTCCTGGCCTTTGTGCGTCATTATGAGCAAGTCTTCACTACATAGGAATTCACGCCTATGCAACAACAAGCCCTTCAGGAGTGCCTTATTGTTGTGCCAAATAAGCTTTCTTCAGCTCAAAAAGAAAATTTTGATCAACTATTATCAGTTGATGATCTCAAAGAGGCTGTCTACTCCATGGTTGATGACAAAGCCCTAGGAATTGATGGATTCCCTTGTGAATTTTACAAAGCCATGTGGGACTATATTGGACATGATCTGTATCAAGTTTACTTAGAAGCTTTTCATTATAATTCTCTAGGTAACTTAATTAATAAAGGTAACATAAAATTCATACCTAAGCCAAGTGACCCAGAAGACATTTGCAACTGGAGACCTATCACGCTTCTTAATGTCTCCTGCAAGATTATCGCCAAGGCTTCGGCTCTTAAAATCCACCATCTTCTACCTCAAATTGTGCACCTAAAACAAACTAGGTTTATCAAATCTAGATTTATTTTGGATAATATTATCGTTGTTTAGGAAGGCATGGAATGGGCCAGACGCTCAAACCAGAAAGTCGTGTTCATTAAGATTGACTTTTCCAAGGCATATGATCTCATTGAATGGCCGTTTATTCTTGCTATGTTGCAAGCCTTGGGTTTTGGGTTCAATTTGTTTGAATGCTCTTTGTGGATGCCTCAGCTTGTATCACCATCAACGGTCGTCAATCATCTGCCTTTGGACTCTTTCGTTCCATTCAATAAGGGTGCCCGTTGGCCCCCTCTTTATATGTGCTTGCAACTGAGGGTTTTGGTTACCTTTTGGCCAATGCGGTTTCCCAGCAGTGGGTCAAGGGAATTTCTCTGCCCAACTCTCAGGCTCAGCTTGTTAATGGCCATTTTGCTGATGACTCATTCCTCACCCTTCTGGAGGAAGAAGACTCCATTGTGGTGGCTCTTGAGTGTCTTAATACCTTTTGTCTTGCTTCCGGCTCTGCCATCTAGTGGCATAAAACTTTGTGTTACCGACAGTCTATCTTTACCTCTCCAATGTGGTTGCAATAGTATGGATGGAAGTGGATTGGGTCTGGCAAATTTTTTCGGTTTCTAGGCATTCCCTTTGCTTTTTAGACGTCTCTAGCTGAGCTTTGGCAAGCTGTGCTCTCCAGAGTTGAACAAAAGCTTGCTTATTGGGTTACCAAGCCCCTCTCTTTAGCAGGGAAATTCCAGGTGTGTTCCAAAATTTTGGCGGCCACCCATGTTTATTATTCTTCTTGTTGGGCCCCCTCCAAAGCTGCCTATGGCAAGCTTGAGAAACTACTTCGTGACTTTCTCTGGGCCTCCTCTGAATCTCACAAAGGGTCTGATCATGTAGCTTGGGAATTTTTTTGCCTTCCTAGAGACTCGGGAGGTCTCGGGTTGTTGTATACTCAACAGCAAGGGACTACTCTGTGTGTTAAATGGATTATTCGTGCCCTTACTGGGGATGAGGCCTAGAAAATTCTTCTCAGGTATAGTATTCAATCTGGCTTCCCCATTCATAGACCTGCCTGGAAGGGGATTGGTTTTCAAACCCTTCTAGTCATGGATGAACCAGTCCAGATTGTTGGGACTTTTGTGGCTAAAAGCATCTGGCAGGCCTGGGAAGCTATCAAACCCTGGCTTCGTTGGGTTGGCTCTAGTTTTCAAGATGGGCTCTCTCTCAACCAGCACAATATTTGGTGGTCGCCTCTTTTTGCTAGCAATGGTCAGTCGTTGGCTAAGTCGCCTGGGCTTAAGGTGCTCAAATTTCACAAAAAGGGTATCTAGACCCTGCAGCAGATCTTTTCTAGACCCACCATGCATATTATGTCGTGGGAAGTTTTTTGTGCCCAGTACAGGCTTCATAACCAGGACCATGCTACTTATGATGGTCTGGTGAATGTCATTCCTGCTAAAATGCTTCATAAGGTTGGAATTCATGGGACCAAACCTTGGTGGAAATACTAGAAGTGGTATCCAGACACCCCTTTCAGGAACTACAAGCCTTGGCTTGGTTATAGGTGGCTCTCACCACATTTTCCTATGATTCAGAGTTTGAACGAAAGGTGGATTCTTTAATCTCCCACTCATGTCTAGCGTAAAATATTTGTTGCCACTTGGTCTGCAAATGTTGAGCCGAAACTTGCCCACTTTTCCTAGTGTATTCATTTTGAGGGCTTGCCTGTGGGCTCTTGGCCGGTTCACCTGGGGGTCTGGGACCCTCGTTGCCCTTTTTGTGGGCAAGCTGAGAATTTTAAGCATCTTTTCTGGTTTTTTCCCAAAGCACAGCAACTTTGGACTTGGATTCATGACTTTTTTCGGCCTTTCAGCCAGAACCTTTCTCCTGGCATATGGTGTTGCTAGGAGATTCTCCCAAATTTCCTGCAAAATTCACCCAACTTTGGCACACTTTTAGGGTGGAAATTCTCTTCAATATTTGGAAAGACATAAATTCTTGCATTTTTTCACATACTCAAATAAATATTCATGTATCTTTATATGCTAAAGCTATGATTTTCCCTAATGTGTTTTTACAGGTTCAAGTGCAAGCTAACAAAGTTGCACTTGAGGTTGCTCACCTCCAGGTTCTCCTGGACCACTGGGGTAATGCCCCTTGTACTGTTGCTCGGGTCCCCGCTTCGCCCACCTCTTCCTGCGGTCGGTCGCCCTCCAGGGGTCGACAGTAGAGTGGCTCTGCACATCCCCGTTCATAGCCCCCGCCTCGGTGAGATTCTCGCACTCCTCGAAAAAATCGTTCTTCGCCACGGGCTAGCCAAGGGTGGCCTTCTAGTGGTGCTTCAGGGAGCGACGATGGTGGTTTTGGGTGGCCCTCTGATGATCCTCCTACTTCTGGCTCTGGCTGACCAGTCACAGGTAAAACGGTCCCACGTCTGGCACTTGCAATCTCGCCCTGGCATGAGGAAGAAGATAAAGAGAAAAAAGATGTTGATGATGGTTGGAGTCCTCCTGACGTCACTCCAGACCCCGTTGATGTATGGGGGAAAATTTTGGATGACAAAGACCCTCCTGGCTCTACTAGCACTACTCTGGCTGCTTAATGGCCTTTTATCTTTGTAATTTTGGACTTCTGAGCTTAGCCCACGTGATCTATTGATTTTTTGGGCGTTGCCCATTTGACTCTTGGGGTGTGCCTTTCTACCACCCACCCTTTTTTTGTGAAATGTATCTTTATATTTGAATTAATATAGATAGCTGCCTATTCATCAAAAAAAATTATTGCATTTGTTATGATTTTGTGACCAATTTCAAAAAATTCTAAATTTTGATGTCTAACTCGAAAAGTTATGTTATTAAAAAATCCCTTCCACTGGAGAAAAAAGGGTCCAAATGGTTACTAGTGGGCAATGCACATTATCTAGGTGGCACAATCAACTACATGCACAAAATGGGCAATGGCTAAGTAGAGCTATAATAGGGTTGTACAATGGTGACACAACTAATGACACTAACAACAATGGTGGCAATTTTTGGAAATGATGTTGGGATAGCAAATCAATGATGATGATGTAAAACAATGGTAGGGGTGAGGTGTAGGACCAACAACGATGATAAAATTGGTCATTGGAATGGGTGAGGCTCGCAAGGTCATGTGGTAGCTATTGTGTTGGGCCATGCCCTATACCTTGCTATAGCAATGTCACTGAAAGTTGTAATTTTTTCAGTTGTTTTTTGTAGTTTATTTTTTATTATTTAATAAAAAATCAAAACATAAACTGAGTACAATTTTTTAAAATCATATTCTTACACAATACTAAATAGGGGATCATATGACCTCTTTGAGCAAAAAAGAAACTTCATTTCCTTCACATTGTTCTAATTGTAATGGTTTTACTATCAATCCTTATGTTTTGGCACCTTTCAAGTGAAATGGCATTGTCCATTTTGCACAGAATTGCCTCAAAATATGTGGTTTATAAAGAATTTTAATCAAATCCTACAAATAAAAATTTGGTTAGTAGAGTTAATAACATCTAATTTAGATGAATTGAAAGTTTATCATAACTAATTTGACCCTTCTAATTACAATGGAATTATTTATTTATTATTTAAAGTCACCCTACAATAAGTGATATATGGAAAAACACCTAATTTGTAAGAATATAAATCTAGGGAAAAAGTTGAATTACTATCCTAATTTTGAAATTAAATCCTACCTAATATATGATGTTCTAATATGATGTTAGATTTTATAAAACATACAATATTAATCTCCCTAAGAACCAAAAAACATGGTGATGACAAAATCAAATGTAATCAAAAGATAAAATTAGAGCATTTTACTATCTAAATTATATGATGTGTAAATCAAGGAAATCAACTACAATTTATAGATTCTAAAAATGTCAAAATTCAAGGTGGCAAGTGTCTCAAAAGAGAACAATAGACCAAAGGACTCGTTCAATTGAAAAAATAGAAGTGTCAAATTGTCATGTCCCCTTTTTTCTAAAAATAGTAGTTTCTATTTTTAGTAAGGCTGATTATCCTAATATAGTAAGTCAAGTCCTACAAACAAATTGAGAAAATAATGTCCTTTATGGTGAAATAATTAAATCAGGTTTTAATGACAAATTATTAAATGGAGATTTAAATATTTGGAGCCAAGTTGGGTGTGGCTTTTTGGAAAAATGGAAAAATGATTTTTTTATTGGCTTGTGAAGTGTTGTAGGGAATGGAAATATTTTATTATTTCCCTCAGGTGCACTTGATTTTTTCTTTTATAATTGGTAGTGGGAGTTACACACTTTGCATGCAAGCATCTTTCTTAGAGCTTTGGGACTTGGGTGCCAACTTAGTAGTTAGAATTTTTTGGTCTATTTATTGTTGTATGTTTTTTATAAGGAAAAGCAAGTTTTGAAGGGACCCCGAAACCCTTTACAAAGATGAAAAGTTGCAAGAAAGACTAAACCTAAAGAGCCCACAGCCCAAAAAAACCAAAATGCTAACAACATAAATTAACAAAAAAACCTGTCAGCAACCCTAAAGCAAAACATCAACAACAAGGTTGATCAAGCAAAAGAGACAGAACAGCTACAACATCTTTTTTAGAACATTAACCGAGGCAAAATTTTCCTCAATGACCCCCTCGTGCATCTCCATAACATCCTTGAGCTCCTCAAACAAAATGGCAGCTCGCTTCTTAGTCTTGCTCCTCGTTCTCAAACACAGGCCAACATCCACATCCTTTTCCACAACTGGAGCAGGATCCTCATTCTTCTGCACTAGGTTTGAACAATTCACATCCTCCATTTCTTTCTCAATATCACCCAGCTCCAGGGGTTTACCAACCCATTTCAAGGCTTTCTCATTTAAAATAGAGAGTCCCTTAGCAATCAACTTCAAGGAATTATTGCTAATGTTCACCACAGTCTTCAAATCATCAGACAACTTGTTAATTCTATCCTCTATGTTAATAAATCTCTCCTCAAAAGTATTATGGACCGCCAATTCCAAAGAAGAAATCCTCTCCTCGTGATTATTACCAAGGTGATCAGGATTCACAACTAGTTTATCAAGCATAACATTCATTGTTTTGACCTTACCTTTAATCGCCCATTCCTTCTAATTACTATGCACCAGCACCACACAAACATCTTGCCAATTATTCACCTGGACATTGAGCTCCTTAACTTCTGAGAACATCCATTTAACCAATGAAAGCAAGTTAAGAGTTCCATCCTCAACCATCCTACACAACATTCCCATATTAACTTCATCCCAATTAACGGGAGGCATAGCTTTAGAATCAAAATTTTGAACAGGGTCCTCTCGACTCCTCTTTATCCTCCTTTTCATCCTCAACAGGGGAATCCTCCACTTCAACCACCTCAACTTTAACCCGGTGCTTATTCGACATATTCGCCAAGTCCACCAAGACTTCTAGCCGCTTCGCCTTCACAACACTCCCTTTAACCTACATTGTGCCAATAGGAGAGTCTAGAGGAACCTAGTTAGGTTCAACCCCCTTAGAACACTTGAAACCCTCAATCCCCTAAAAATTAATCTCCATAGGTTGCACGGACCCAGGGAGGTCTTTACCTACGCCAAGACTATCCTCCACAGCAGGGAAGCTCACAACAACACCCACCTTACCAGGGCCCGGAGAAGGTTTTTCACCAAACGCAGGGGAGCTCTCCACAACACCCACCTTACCAGGGCTCGGAGAAGGTTTTTCACCAAATGCAGGGGAGCTCTCCACAACACCCACCTTACCAGGGCCTGGAGAAGGTTTTTCACCAGAAACATGGGACTCATCCATGACATTAGACATCTCCACCTTCCTCTTGATAGAAGACTTTTCTTTCCTGGGGCATTTTTTCTTCCCCTTCGCGCTCTTCTTCCCAGACGACACCACAGCTTCCTTCAACTCAATAGTCATTTCATAACCCTTGGACCAGGATTCAGAAGCTTCAGACCCCTCCTCAGACTCACCATCCTCAACCGACATCTCCTCAAAATTTGAATCCTCATCCTCATAATTCTTTTCCCATTCTGTTGTAGAATCACCAGTCTCATAGCCATAATTTTTAACACCCTTTTTGCGGGTCGGGGTCTTAGGAGATTTAGGGATTAACTTCATTTTTATGTGAAGAAACATGAGATTCATAAGGCATTCATGAAGAATGGCCTTCTTGAGGTTCTTATAATGATCCTCAATACTATTCTCCATTGACAACAAAAGATAAAAAGGAAACGAAACTAACACCTTGTGACGGAAATGATTTAGAAGCATAAAATGGTAGCCATAAACAACATAAAACCTACCCTCCAAGGTGAAGTAATGCATAATTTCCAGAGCTAGACCCCTCCAACGTGGCTTGAGAGACTTGTGGGCATACCCACCACTCCCAACTTCCCTGAGCCTCTTCTTCTCATCAAATTTAAAAAAATTTGCAAAGGCTTTCTTAGCCACACCTCTATCTCTGTAGAATTTCCTCCCAGTGAAAGGAAGCCCAGTCACCTCTGCCACGAAATCCTCATCAATATTGAACTCCATGCCTTTGTAACACAGAATCCTACTGCTCCACCCTTTAAGAAAAACCTTTGTCGCTTTAGGGTTCGGATCTTGGAGCTTTAGCAAATATGGGTTAACTCCACCCTTTTCCAAATGCTCCCACACAGTTTCATTACTCTGGAACTCCTCACAAGAGCTCAGCTCCACTTTGCAACGAGCTCCACCCATGGCAGCATGCAGCGAACAAGAAACCACCAGCACCTTAATTTTTTGCAAAGACAAAATTAGGCAAACTAACCACAAAAGAATGCAAATAAGACCCACAAAGTGTGTGAGCCTGCCAAACCAACGCAGCCAGATCATAATATCACGGAAATCTAAAAGGCAATTATGAGAAGAGCAGGGCCAAGAATCTACATGCATAAACCAACTCAAAACAATAACAAAGAGCCTTTCCCTCATCTCAACCACCTTAATAACATGACACCTGGTCATTATTGGAAATGATATTAAGGTTAAGTGGTAAGGATTCAAAATCATCCCAATTATTTCGAGCCACCACTCCCAAATTAGCTAACCCATCAGCCAACAAGTTAGCTTCCCTAAACACATGTGAAATTATTATCTCATCGAAAGAATTAATGATGAAAAGCGAATCATTAATGAGATGGGCAATAGACCAAAAAGGCAGACAATTCAACATAAGACACTTTATAATATTAAGAGAATCCCCCTCAAGCCCAAGTTTGGAGACCCCGAATTTTTTTGCCAAAATGAGGCCATGATAGGCTACTGTCGTTTATTGTTGTATGTTGCTTTTTGGGGTTTGAGTGATTTATTTGTTGCAAATGCTAATGATAGATTTATGGACATGGTTTTAATAATATTTCATAGTATTTGATGTTATTTTATCATAATAAACCTTGGTGTGGAGTTTAGAGAGTTTCCTTGCCAATTGGTCATAGTTTAGTGTGTGTTCAGGCTTCATATTTGCTCTTTGTTTTGAGCATAGTTGCAGTAAATGTATATTACTGTTAGCAATCGTATGAGACAACACTAATAATGTATTCTCATATTAAAAATCACTAAACTACCTTCTCTTTTGGTTCTCTGGTTATTTAATGGTGTTTTTGAAGCAATTATTTGAATACCTGATTTCTTGGTTTGATCATATTTGAAATTCTGATATAATTGTTTGGAGAAGTGTTAAATTTGATTTAATTTATAGCAAGAGACATTACACAAACAAATAAATCTTGAAAAATGAATCGTAACATCAACTTACCTTAAAAAAAAATAAACAGAAATAAATTATACTTCCATTAATAAAGGAGACAGCATACTCTTATTTGCTAATATATTTATTTACTAAATAAATTTAATATAGCGTACCATAAAGTATTACACCTATACTTTACAAACATAAATTTAAGAAGACAATTAAAAACTTTCATTTTCATCTAATAGCAACAAGGAACCATGACATTCCAAGCCTAGTTGGCAGTATTTTAGCAAAGTGGCGACATCCAAGAGAGGCACCACGTGGGCTTCTTACAATGGTGTCATCTAGTGTAAAAGGAACTTATGCCTTCCAATTAATTTTTGCCATTATAAGAGTTAAAAGTTTTGAGGACAGCTCACCCTAAAATTTTGTCTTCTATAAAAGGAGTAATCGTGCACAAGGCAAACAGCCTCTTGAATAAGACTAATAACAACCATGTAATGTGGAGAAATGGATATCAACGTCACGACAAATCTATCTACTCAATTTTATTTTATTTTAAATCATCAATACAGCTCAAACAAATTGCTAAATCAATAACAAAAACAAAAACATAGGCTTAAAGTTAATAAATTGCTGGAAAGTGCTAACAAATTTGCCTTATAACATCAATTTTATCTATTTCACATTGTTAAAATTTTAAATGATAGTTATTTGAGGGTTTGTCATTTCCAAACAAAACATACATATGCTTAGAATACTTTTGAATTATATTTATACAAATAAAATCTAATCTAATCTCATGACCTACATTTTATTAATGTTTGTTTCAACCAATTATATTACATAAACAACAATACTTCTAAATATAATAATTTATCTATTCAAAGATATTCCATACTTTGACTTTTTGAAGATCATATATATATAAACCCATGATCTACACTAATTATATTTATATATATATGACCTACATGTTTCAACCAATTATATTACATAAAAAAATACTTCTAAATATAATGATTTATCTATTCGAAAATATTCCATGTTTTGACTTTTTGTCTGATCACATATATATACATATACATATGTGTGTATATATATATACATATATACATATACACACTATATGTCATTATGTATATTTAATGGGCATAAATACATAGTTTTGCCTTGACATTCTACACTTTCACCTCTCATTTTCTCTTTACAAATATCCTTAAAGAAATCCAGAGAAAGACCTCCTACCTAGCATTTAATACAGATGTTCGTTATCTAACTGAACCAATTGATGTATCCCAAATGTAAAGACGTTGAAAAAGCATTCTCAAAGTGCAAATGACTTTTGTGTAAAGACTCTGCATCAACCATGGATTTACAGAATCCTTTGAAGCAAAATAACATTACACCTTCATTGAGATGTGTATTGATTGAAAACAAGCACCCACATCGTGCCTAGTCAACAATAAGTTAATTGTAAATATTCTCCTAAATTTTATACCTGTGAAGAAGAATACCTATGCATATATTCATTGACAGAGAGAGTTGAAGCCATAAAAATTATACAATAAGGCCAAAGCCTGCAACTGGTGGGGCATGCATATCTAGTAACAAAAGTAACAAATATGAATGAAAACACATGTATGCCTACAAATATTCTCTACTGTAGTTAGTATAGCCTTTAATGAATACCATTTATTCTTCGAGGTATTGTTGGTCTGATCACTGTTGCTTTTGTTTTCACTTGTATTCTTAACCCAATAGAGGTAAAACAATATGGCACATAACAGAAAATGATAGATTATATATTCCAATCCCTAATTGTTGTCGTGATGTAGAGATCTTAATTGAATTAGTGGCCCCAAAGTGACATTAATGTGCATCACATCCATTGTCATTCATCTCATCCATATGATTCGGTGTTTCTTTAGTTTTGGATTCTTGATTAAGCCTAATACTAATAGGCTTGATTCCTAAGCCACAGCACGCATATAATTAATCATTGGAGGAGACAACACAACATAAGGCAAAATTGATGTCGTTCTTGCCAACAAGATTTTATTTTTTCCTTCATATGATGTCAGGTATAGTTAACCAGTTTATTTTATATGTTGGAGCTTTCGCCAAAATTTCTCACCGACTAATATATACCATAATGGTCAACCTTGGTGGAGTCGTAAGTTGTATAGTTTATGACATTCTTTGGACCTGCTGATACAATTCAACCTGCTTAAGACTCCTTTTGTAAACAACGACAAAGAAACAACCCACTTTAACTCAACTCATCCTTCCCAGTTTTCTTGCTTGCCGTGGTTCTAACAGTGGGACAAAGATGGGCAGTTAAGTAACAGACTTCAAATACCTTGGATTTAATGGCTGGTAACAGTTGGATTCAATTTTTGCAGAAACACTGGTCATGGTAGAGGTTTTGACATTTTTACCAAGGTTGTGTCCTAATTAACTAGCCGTACCATACAGGAGGAACATTCAACCGTGGCCATGATTTACAATAAATCAAGATGTTTACTCACCATCCAACAAGCACTCATGCAGAGGATTTGGGTATGTCAGGCGACTTTTTGATTCAGTGAACGTTAATTCTCTTTTTTGGGTTGTTAAAATGCAAAATTGCTAGTTTGGGAAAACATCAAGATCATCAAATTACGCTCCAAGGAAACTTTAATATTCATTAAAAATCAGCCCTCTTCTGTGGTTGTTAAAACATAAAATTGCAATTCTTCTAACTCCAGTAACACATAAGCAGGGAAAAATAATAAGAAGCAACAATTATCTGTTTCTCAAAATGGATTCAGAGACACATGAATTGCATCAGTAAATCCATTTTATAAACACATCACCTGGATTCAGAGCGCTGTAGAGCAACAATAGGTTTGCAGGCAAACAACATTTACACTAAGAAATGAATTATTAGACACTAAAGCAAAGAAAATGATAAATTTTGTAAGGAGGCCTACTTTAGCTCATTGTTAAGTTCATACTGCAGAAGAGTTTCGTGAACTAAACTAACATTGAAAATAAATTTAGAAGTAGATAACAAGTACACTGTAGCTGCCAACAACAACGAAATACAATAACAAATACAAGCCTGGCCTTGTTCTCTCACATAATACTTGAGAATTCAAGCTGTTCAGCACAGAAAAACAGTCCAAAACCATCAAAACTCTTCAAAATTTCTGCTGCCCTAATCTTAAACATCTAAACCAGTCTGAACTTTATATCGTAGCTCTACATCAATGTCAGAGTTAAACACATGTAATACAATCTACAAAAAAGCTTTTAGCTATTCTCAAAGACTAATTTTGTTAGTCACTCTGATATTGACATAAATTTTGAAGTTAAAGACCATAAAAAAAGGGTGGTTCAAATAAATTACAAACAAATCCATGAAGGTCAGTACCTCAAAGGACAGTAGTAGGAAATGCTTCCATGATTTAGCAAGTAGCAAATAAAAAGGTCCAAATTGCTCAGATTTCAAAGAAAGAAGCCACACAATCTCAGGGATGCTGCAACTAGAGCTAGAATGGCAACACTGCAGCCCTTAGAGAGAAAATTGAGCAATTCTTATATGCCCTCAAAAAACACTGCTGAAACAATACAACATACTTCAGAAACATGCTTGCTAGACTGATCTTTATATGCAAATCATAGTTTACAACATATAATCTGAATCCCAGTTCCTCCAAAAGCTAGGACTAGCTTCTTGCACACTCTTAACTTCATCAATCTCCACTACTATTAATTAGAGTTCACGCATTTTGGACTTCTTGAATTGACTGTTAGACTGCCCATTAATCACTGGGTCAATTGACCCTGGGGTTTTGGAGGCTGTCTTGGGACTCCTGGACAAGAAAAAGGAATGGAAGGCATTAAGCAATATGCTTGTAGCAGACCAGAATAATATGTATAACAATCAAATGAAAGAATGCAAATATCTTTTTCACCTTTGACTGAAACCGTTTCATCATTCTAATGACATGAAATGCTAGTCTCTTAACTGAGACAAGAAAAACATAATCAAGCATTAAAATTCAGTACCTAGACCTCGAGCTTCTGAGCTCTTCATAATACGCAGCCTTTTCACTGTAGTTGCAAACATCCTGCAGATATTTAAACTTGGACATCAGACCTCTCGAATCCTTGAAGTTTGCAATATCAAATAAGCGCTGGTGTTCATCACAAACATTAATTGTGAGGAAAGTTACTTACTCCCAAGGCACATCTCCAACCAACATCCGATCTCCTTCATTGTCTTCATAGGTGAGAACATAATCGGTTCCACTCAATACAGAATGACCATTTTCAGATGATGAATTTGTATTTGGCCTCTGAATGATGCCCTGAGCTAAAATGTAGCCCAAAAAAGTAAATCAGTTTATGCATTATGCTAATGTTCAAAAATTAGAGAAAAATTCAGTTTATACATTCTGCTAAGTGGTACAAGTAGTGACCAAAATGTCTGGCATCTACAATGCAAGCTTTACATGTTCCCATTAACCACAGTTATAAAAGCAGTCTCAACCTATGCTGTGAACAGAACCAAGCATTTGGAAGAGATCCAGTCCCATAACGTCTCAAGTGGTCTTGTAGACATGAAATAAAGAAAATTAAGAACCTTCAAGGCCTGAAATCCCTATATATAAAGAGCACTAACAGGAGAGAGGTTTGTATGGGACAAGTCTCAGAAACTCTTTCGATACAGTTCAACTTGTATGCTCCATAAATTAAAGGGAATTCTCATGTTGCAAATAACATGAGTTTCAGAGTCAGCTTTTAATAGTATCGAGGTTCAACAACATGAGATCAGTAAAGCACTAATAGAAAATCAAGATGAGGAACTGCAGCTTGACAATTGTCCAATCTGCCACAAATTTGTTGTTCCGACTCCAGATTTGGTATTAAAAAGAAAGCTTAAACTGCAGATTCCATTTATAACTCATAAAAATAAATTAAATAATCTAACAAATCTATGATAAAGAATGTTAGATATCCCTGTATTCAGGCTAGATTATAAGTTGCTCCAAGCATGACGAGTTGTCAAATATCATGTTCTACAATAGATGAATCCTTGGGGAAGTTATTTTCATTTAACTCCACAATCAAGTGGATTATATGAAACTCAACAATCAAGTGGTATATAACTCAAAGAGGAGTTCCACAACCAATGTGTAGACACCTGTATCAAAAGTAATTGAATTGAGCAATTTCTAGTTTGGAGAACCTAATTTTTGCTAAAATCCAGTGTTCAAAATTGTAAAAAACGGTAACTAAAGAAAAGCATACCATTCACAAAGCGTTTAAACATGTCCTCAAGAGCTTGGGACAATTTCTCATAGCTATCATAGGCATTGAGGTCTATCTTCCTTCCAATTGGCACACCATCCATATTCACCTTCACAAACATGGAATCTCCAAAGGCCTGTCCACGATCAGCAGATGCAAAAGAATTATCAGAAGCATTAGCTTGGCCTTCAATGTCAGGCTTGGGCTGAGGTGCGAGGTTCTTCCTAAATGACCGAATGGGTGGCCACCCTACAACCGGGGCAGCTCTGCAAAGCACAAAAGAAACACAGAGAAAGAAGGTACAGTCATGTTAATTTGGTTAAGGAACTCAATCCTACATAGGGAATTCATGCATCCAAATAATGGATAGCTGTAAGCCAATGTAACTACTCTTGAACATAAAAGACAAGATTAAGGGTAGAAGCTATACAATGTAAGCAGGCCTAGCAACCAACCTCAGTTTAAAGTTAACTGCTAGGTGCTAGCTACCTAATTTTAGAAAATCTAGAGAAGAACAAGTGGATCAATGCTTTAAAGGCAGAACCCACTGGACCTGCAGCCTACCTTGGTATACCATTCTCATTGGATGGAGATAAGGAGGGATTCTTCTGCTGTTGCTCAGATTGTGGGGGAGGTGCCATTGGTGGCCTCATGGCAGCTGAAATGCTGTCCGGTGAAGGTTTTGCAGTTGGGTTGCCATGTGGAGCCTCCTTCGTAGGAATATTCCCTGTTGCTGCTGCCATCATGTTGCCCACCATAACTCTCGCTGTTGGTGGAGGAAAGGGCCCAAAACTCCCCCTGTGCTGCTGTTGCTGCTCTATATTGACCTGCCAAGCGTTAGGTATCTGCACAGCATTACCCCAGGGATATATAAGACCCATGGAGGGGTGGGACTGGGGCTGAGACTGATGTTGGCTTGAAACCTTAGAGTCCAGGCTCATTCTGCCGCCTTCATTAGACATATTAAATGCACCTCTGACCACCTGAGCTCCTCCAATGGCATCTGAAAACACACGTTTAGCACCAGCTGTAAGGGTAGCAGCAGTGTTCTTCGAAGTCAAGAGATAGTTCATTCCATTGTTGTTGTTGTTGTAGTCTTGGAGTTGAGGATGGACTTCATGGCCGTTGTTGAAGAACTTGGGTTCTGAGGACTCCTTGATAGGTGTTTGTTTGGGGTAAACATATTTACCACCCACAACATGAGGCTGCTGGCGATTCCATCTCTGGAGATGAGAGTCATTTAGCGCATATGGCTTGCCTGCTCTTCCTTCCGAGTCCACGGGCAATATAGCAACAGAATTGGTCATCCCTCCGTCATGCTTAACAGGTCCTTGATGAATTAGGACTGCTGGATTTGTGGTGTTCTTCTGCAGACTGTTGTTTTGGAAAGATGACTCTTGTGGTGGCCCCAACCTGAGCTCAGTTTCACTTGTTTTGGGCCCAAAATCAAGCTCTTTGCCTTTTGTTCTCTCTTCTTGGGTGGTGCAGGATGAACCACCAGAGCCCCCATCTGACAGGCCTATGTAATCATGTTCTCTGTAGGAAGAACCAGAAACTTCGTTCTTATTGCCCTCCTGGCTGTTATTGTTGCCATTCCCACCACCAGAAGGCACCTCGTCACTCAGCGTCAGCAGTTTGCTTGCTAAAGGAGCACCATTGTCACTATCATCGTCATCACTACTATAGTTCTCCAAGTTACTGGTTGAGCTCTTCCTAGGAGACCCAGCTGAAGAATCCCCTTCTTCCACAGCTAAACACCCTTTCTCCTCCTGCTGCTCAGACACAGTGTCTCCTCCTTCACTGCCCGACTTCTCTAATGTTGCATTCGGCATTCTTGAAAGGATAAGAAACTTTTTATACGACACAGGGAATGAACTCCAACAAGTCAATTGTCTAAATGGTGTACAAGGACCTAGATTCTAAATTCAACTGGGAAATTGCACATATTGAAGCAAAGAAACAGTTTCTTAGGTACCCAACTTGTAGATGCAGCGAAATAATACAACCCAAATGTAAAAAGATGGTCTTTGTAATTTTTTTTACAGAAAATACAGATAATAGAGCTGCTCTGATGCAAAATGCAAAAGGATTGCAGTAGCAGAAAGCTAAAGCCTGAACACTGTTCTCCTTCCAGATACAAAACTTGGTATTTGTATGCGGCAGAAGGCTAGTAAGTATATAGAAAGCAAAAAACATCAAAAGGCTTTACAC
Source organism: Sequoia sempervirens (assembly GCA_007258455.2). Classification (NCBI taxonomy): domain Eukaryota; kingdom Viridiplantae; phylum Streptophyta; class Pinopsida; order Cupressales; family Cupressaceae; genus Sequoia; species Sequoia sempervirens. The sequence continues at coordinate 123,938,952 of VDFB02000007.1, read as the reverse complement.
TTGTGCAGAAAGTGCAACACAGACAATTTGTATGAGATTTTCATCAACACAAAAGTTTAGCTTGGGATGGAAAACAGCCCTCAAAAGCATCAAACTCAAAACATAAATCTCAATTACCAAGTTGATCTCCTCCTCCTGTCATGGATCCATTAAACTCTAAAGTAACAAAAGATAGAGGTGCCCACACTTTGAAGCTTGTCCCCACCAGGCCTCCCAACATCATAAATGTATCTCTCTCTATCTCCTCTTGCTGCTTCTCCTTCTCCCTCTCCCCACCACACATATACACACATATCCATAAGCCCACAATGCCTCTGGCTCGGTCCACTATAAAACACTCCTACTGTGCTCTCCAAAAGTAGCCAAAAGAGACCTCATTTCTTTTTCAGTTTCTTTTGTTTTGAGGATCCCACCAAAAGGACAACTGAACTGTTGCTGCTTGCTCACCTTCCTCTGCACATTTCCAAATGATACAGCTCTTAACTGCAGGAATGCCAACTAGACTTTATGAGCTTTATATTGATGTTTGAGAATGTTTTAACTCGTTTTGAACAGGACTCATTTGGGTTTTAACTTTGATTCCTTAAATTCCTGGACAAAGTTTGAAAAGGCAACCCAGCCTTAAACCACCTACATGGGATTACTCTTTGTCTCAGCATAAAATATTTAATGAAGGTACAAGCTTAAAGTTATGTCAATTCTTTGTTTATTGGAAGGGAAACGGTGGTAAGTATTGAACACTAATTAAATACTATAATAATAGCATAACTATTAAGTATTATAATCTAAAGATAAGAGTGTAAATTGTTCCATATAATTGTACTTCACAAATCTTTGCATTATTCACTACTTAGCTAAGGCCAAGACAACATATTATGACATAGGCGTATGAATTATAAATCTAAGCGATGCATCTTTCTCACGTGGCATGTATTTTATCACATCATTAGACATTTCTAAAATATATACTATGGCTATTAAATTAATCAAAAGAAGGGAAGCCCGGGAAACACCTAGAATATTCTTCTCATGAAATCATAGCCTGCCTTTAAATAATCTTTACAAGGAGAAAAATTCATCATTTGTAACATAAGATGGCCTAAAGTTAGGCAAGCATGACCATGTAATTATAACTATTTCTTTAGAATATTATTTTTTAATTGTTTTCGGTGATGTTTCTCTCTCCAAAACAAAGGAAGCAAAGGTCTTTTATAATTTATGATATTAGGTAATTTAGTTTATAAGTTTTTAATATCACATCTGAATATTTTATATTTTTAGTAGGTAGGAGACAACTAATTGTGCTTCAATATTTAGTATATATAGGTTACTCTCTAGAGATATTAAACTTGGAATCTCTCTTTCAAGAATATATTTTTCTCAAAATCATAAATTTTTCAAAATTATGATATTATAAATGTGATAATAGACATGAGATTTCTATTATTCGAAAAGTTTCTCGTAGAAAAAATTATGTAAGAACTTTTTAATCAACATCATGATTAATTGAAGAAAAATATAAAATAAAAACTTCTAAACAATTATATTTAGAAACATTCCTATCTTATATATATATATATATATATATATATATATATATATATATATATATATATATATATATATATATATATATATATATATATATTATCAAGAGGTAAATGCTTTTGACCGGAGCTATGAACCGGCTATCTTATATTTTTTTAAATTGATATTTATAATTTATATTAATTTTTACTTTGTATTTATAATTGATACATATTATATCTCATTCTTATAAACTAATTTTAACTTTTTCTTCATATTAATATAATAAATGTATTTAAACTTAATATTAATGTCATGCTCCTTTTTAAAAAGCTTTAAAAGTGAAATGTGGACGGAAAGGAGATCAGATTACATTGCCAGGCCACCTAAATCAAAGAAATATCATTATGCTTATTGTAAAGTTCAATGCAATAGAGATAAGGGTATTTGCATTTCAAAGAAAACTTCAATATTAGATTAATATTAATTGTCAAGTGTAAAAAGTTTGATTTAAGGAAACATTCTTTTAAGGTAGGATACCACCAAATTATGGTTATCACGAGTGATAAGTATACATTGATTTGAGAGGATAATTTGTTTTACTTCTAAAATGGAAGATACCCCAAAGATATGGCCAACACTAGGAATAGAAGTTTTTAATTATTTTTTCTTAATAAGTTTTGACTTTAAAAACACTTTAGAGTGATCTTGCATATTACTAATTAAAGAAATTGGATCTTTCAGTTTACCTTCATTTATATACTGGTGTCAAAAGAGTTCATGTATTGGTTGTTAAGTCTTCAATCTATTGACATCAATAAGACTTTATATGAGATTTATGAATTGCTTTTAAAGAAATTGTATTTTTAATTTAAATTGTATTTTTTATGATGTTAGAAAGGTTATTGATTTAGAATTTTTTGAGTCATTAATTATAAAGAATGAAAGGTTAAATGTAGGTGTGATAATTGCATGTTATGATTATTTTATTGCACATTATGATTGCTTTATAAACGTTGCCTATCAATAGGTTGATTATGGATTATAGAGAACTATCCATTCCAAGTTACAAAGTAGACAAACAAAAAGGATTTTGAAGTACAAGGACAAGGACATTTAAGAAGACTTCTAAGACTTTTAAAATTTGAGAGTAGATAAATTTCACGTCTTTAAAGTTTTGATATGTGTAATAATTATTATGACAAACATATACATTCATAACAAGTGTTATTTGAATGTCTTTGTTAGTTTTTATGTATCTAAAATTTTGGTATGTGTTTAATAATTAATATGACAAACATATACATTCATAACAAATGTTATTTGAATATCTTTGTTAGTTTTTATGAATGGACTATGATATTAAGCAAACATTAAACATTCAAATGCATTCAATGCATTTTTATGTGTCTTATTGCATAATGTATCATGAAAAAACTATAGTGTTACTGAAAGATACATGACTTAAAAATATAATTAATAGTTAATACTTATTGTGACACTCTTGGGTATCTATGAGAATAATAATCATACTAAATTAGAATACATTCAAAAAAAAATCTTTCTTATAAAATCATCAAAAATCTATTAGATTATTACATTTGTTAAATATTTAAAATGCTTGAAACATTTTTAAAAGTATTATCAAATGGTTGATAGACATAAATAATATAATTATGTCAACTAAGCAATACATATTGTAAGTGTGGAATAAGTAATGAGTAAAATAACTAAAAACACTTCTTAATAAGACATTATATCAAAGATTTAACAATAATTAAACTAATTTAAAAGCATAAATCTACTGAAAGCGTCATATTGTTCTCTATCTCTAAAGATTTATTAAGTCAAGGGGCTCTCAGATTTGGTAAGCATTGTGACTATTAAAATGCCAATCTAGAGAATGAGATGCTGCTAAATGCAATAATCTAATCCTATATGATGATATCTAAATGATATGATGAAACTATTGTAATCTAAATGGACATGAAACTTGATAAAAGAAGCTACAATAAACTATGATGCAGCCATGATATTGATTCTAAAATGCTATGATTGCTATTGCTAAATGATAATGCTATTGCTAAGATGCTTGATTGCTTGATTGGTATTCTTGCAAAGTAAGTTTGCACAAAATTGGGATTCATTTCTTACTTCAAAAAGTTGTATATATAGATTCACAACAGCATCCTATGATGTGGCAGCAAGGCAAAGGTCAGGATTTGATTTGGATGATTGAATGGCGAGAAAATGAAGAAGCTTGAGCTGATCGTGGGGATTGTTTCTCCCCAAAAAAATATCTTGCTAGAGGATAGGAAGAATCAGAGGAAGGAGATTGACAAATTGATTTCCAATTTGTCTCCACAACTTTCCCGTGAATTCCAGTTGAATTAAATTAGACGTTTTATATCTAATTTTATTGGTGAGTGAATAGAGGAAATTGCCTTTATTTGAATATTTTGATTTCTTCAAATTTAGCAAAAGAGAATAATTAATTTAATAAAGCAAACTATAGAAATTTGTTCATTAAATGAATATAGAAGAGATACGATAATTAAACAACAAAGTATTTAAACTTGTTTATTTAATTAAGAGGAAATAATATGATAAAATAAAAGAATTGTTGGAAATATATGCCTCAATCCCACAGGCTGAAACCTCTAAGAGAGACAAGTCGGTGTGACATGCTTTGTGTCTGGCAGACTAGCAGTTGAAACCTTGTTGAATAGTTATGGTCGTTGAGACCTTGTTTCCGTCTTGCCGAGTGGACCTGTCGCTATGACTTATGGCAATCACTATAACCCTATGTCATGTGGAGATCTCTGGCCAATAGGCCATTCCTATCATATATTGGGGAGACTTTGGGCAACAAGCGGTGTCGGGGAGACCCTTGGTCGAAAGGCTTATCTCGGTATGAAGTCTTATCGAGATTGTATGTCTTGCTGACAGGGTGTTACACATGTGGTCTTTGGAGTAACTCATACTTTGATATGAAGTCTTGTCGATATGGAGATGTCTCGTTGATAGGTATTCATTTGGAGGCATCGAGGTAACACTAAGGGTTTGCTAAGAACTCTTAGCGATGGAGAGAAGTCTTGCCGACTGTTGTTTGGTGCTCGGTATGACTTAAGACTTTGGAGTAACGTCTCAATGAGAGCGATAAGTCTTGGCGATAAATGAGCACTTCAGAGTAACTTTTGAACCTCGGTATGATCTCCTAGCGAAAGCGGTAAGTCTTGCCTACTGTTGAATGTTTCGGTATAACATAAAGGCTCGGTATGATCTCTCAGTGATGGCGAAGTCTTAGCGATAGCTCTCTGGACTCGGTGTAACATCTTGTCGATAGTATGGACTCTTGGCGGTACGAATGCTGACTTCGTGGCATCGGGGAGACACGGTTAGTGTCTCACCAACATGCCAACACAAGGTGAACGTATTTGGCTGAGTGAAGACTATCCTACGTGGCTTGTATTTGACCAATCAGAGAAGTCGAATGGGAACCGCTAGCAGTTGGACTGTTGTGACCGTTACTGAGAGGAAGCTCGACAGACAGGGGTGACATGGATATACTTTGAAGTTGCAGATGATGAATTGTTTGATAGATTGATGTTGTGGTTGTATGATCAGTGGATGAATTTGATTCTGAGAACGTTGTAATGTGAAAGTTCTGTATGAGGTTGATCATAGTGAATGCTACTGTAAACTGACATCAAAAAGATAAGTCTGATCTATGTATGTAATCTTTATTACTGTAATACAAAGTGAATTCTCTTGGTGTGGTGGGTTTTTCTCCCATAAGGGTTTTCCCACGTAAATCTGGAGTTCATATGTGTATATCTAATTCTTTGTTTCTGTTATCTCTTTCATGTACATCTTAATTGGACTGTAATTGTTATCAAATGGTTGATAGACATAAATAATATAATTATGTCAACTAAGCAATACATATTGTAAGTGTGGAATAAGTAATGAGTAAAATAACTAAAAACACTTCTTAATAAGACATTATATCAAAGATTTAACAACAATTAAACTAATTTAAAAGCATAAATCTACTGAAAGTGTCATATTTTTCTCTATCTCTAAAGATTTATTAAGTCAAGGGGCTCTTAGATTTGGTAAGCATTGTGACTGTTAAAATGTCAATCTAGAGAATGAGATGCTGCTAAATGCAATAATCTAATCCTATATGATGATATATAAATGATATGATGAAACTACTGTAATCTAAATGGACATGAAACTTGATAAAAGAAGCTACAGTAAATTATGATGCAGCCATGATATTGATTCTAAAATGCTATGATTGCTATTACTAAATGATAATGCTATTGCTAAGATGCTTGATTGCTTGATTGGTATTTTTGCAGAGTAAGTTTGCACAAAATTGGGATTCATTTCCTACTTTAAAAAGCTATATATGTAGATTCACAATAGCATCCTATGATGTGGCAGCAAGGCAAAGGTCAAGATTTGATCTAGAGGATTGAATGGTGAGAAAATGAAGAAGCTTGAGCTGATCATGGGGATTGTTTCTCCCCAGAAAAACATCTTGCCAGAGGATAGGAAGAATCAGAGGAAAGAGATTGACAAATTAATTTCCAATTTGTCTCCACAGCTTTAACGTGAATACCAATTGAATTAAACTAGATGTTTTATATCTAATTTTATCAGTGAGTGAATAGAGGAAATTGCCTTTATTTGAATATTTTGATTTATTCAAATTTAGTAAAAGAGAATAATTAATTTAATAAAGCAAACTATAGAAATTTGTTCATTAAATGAATATAGAAGAGATACGATAATTAAACAACAAAGTATTTAAACTTTTTTATTTAATTAAGAGGAAATAATATGATAAAATAGAAGAATTAAAAGTGAACTATATAAATAAATATTTCTATTTATTTATTAAGTAGATGAATTTAAGGTTAATTAATCAAATAAATCATATTTAATTAATTAGATTATCTAGACCATTTTTAGGTGTATACACATATGATGACTCAAAATATATATAGTACTTGACCAACAAAATTATAAATGTCTATACCCATGAAACATCTACTAACACATTTAAATGTTACTAATTTTAATCATATAACTATTTTTTCTTAAAATTCTTAAATTCTCTATAATAAAATTAAAAGCCCAAATCAATTCTATAAAACACCATTATTAATCAAAATTCAATATTTGTATACCCATTCAACCTTCTATTGAGGCAAAGGATGTGAAGCATCTCCACTGTTTGGACCAAAACCACACTACATGCAACCTTCTTCATAGAACCTTAAAGTTTGTGAACCATCTTGTATGGCATCAATTGTCAATGTTGGAACTTGCAACATGTAGCAAGAGTGTACCTTTGGCCCTACCACTCTTATCCATCAAGTGTTTCCCCATAATCAATCCCACTCAACATAGAACAGTCAAGATTTGCATCTTTAATGTTTATGGAACACAAGTTTGTCAAACTATCACTACGATTACTAACATAGTCTCTCCCATAATATGCCAAAAAATAAAGCATATGAGACTAATTTGTACATGGTAATGACTCAACACCTTTTTAAAAACACTTGATTTTAATTTGAACAAATGTCTTATTTCTTTAAAATTGTGAATTCCCATAAATGGGGTTGTGAGAGGTCCTCATGAAAATTAGCCTTGTATGTTGAGTTCCTCATAATACTATTGTAGTCACCCAAATTATGTACCACTTTTCCACTTTGTGTGGCAATCACTCAACATTTTGGTGAAAATATTTAATTTTAACTTTAACAACCAATGCTAATTTTTGCTTGAAAAGTATCAACCCCTCTAAAGTGGGAGATGAGGGGCTCTCATGAATACCAAGTGTGATATTAAGAAAACATTAAACAATATATATTAATATGATTATATCAAATACTAAGTTTTGTTGGATTTTAGTTTCATAGTTTTAACCATGTAATAAGTTATGTCTTGAAAAATATAGTTTTTTATTTCAAAAAGAAATGAACCCATGCATTTTGATATGGATATTATATATTAATCCCAATCCCAATAGATTTACAAGGCGTGTAGTTATATCTCACAAAACTTAGCTTCTTGTATTTGAATTATGAACTGCCCTTGTAGGACAAAGCACTCACAATCATCCAACCAATGTTGGGGCTTGAATTGTAAGCAATTGGATCCCCACACTTTTGTATCAAGTACTAACCTTTTTCATGTTGCAAATTTTACACTTTGACCCTAACCATAACCCCAACCCTAACCCTAACCCTAATGGTATAGTAACACTAACCCTAATCGTAATCCTAATTTTATCTCTAGCCATAACCCTGATCATAATGCTAATGATAACCCTAATCCTAATCATAAATCTAAGCTTAACTATAACACTAATCCTAATGCTAATCCTAACTCTAATCCTCATTCTATCTCTAACCCAACCCAAGTTATAATTCTATCACTAGATGTAACCCTCACCCTAACCATAATCTAATAGTTATGCTAACCTCAATCCTAATAATATACCTAACATTATCCCTAATCCTAATCTTAGTACTAGTGTTAATCCCAACCCTAATCCTAGCCCTAAAACTAATATTAATAGTATTCTCAACCCTAATGTTAATTATATGTCTAACCCTAACCATATCCTTAAACTTAATCATAATCCTAATCCTAATCCTAACCCTAACTCTAATTCTATCTCTATCTCTAACCCTAACCCTAACCCTACCCTTCGTCCCAATTATATCTCTAATCTTAACCCTAAACCTACCCTTCATCCAAATTTTATGTCTAATCCTAACCTTAACCCTAATTATAATGCTAAACCCAAACCTAATTCTAATTGTATCTCTAACCCTTACCCTTACCCTAACTCAAATCCTAATACCAATGCTAACCCTAACCCTACTCCTTAATCTATCTCTAATCATAACCCTAACCCTTAATTTATCTCTAACCCTAAATAGGTAATCCTCAATATATATCACACCCTTACCCCAACCCTAATCCTAATTTTATCTCTAATCCTAATCCTAATTGTATACCTAATCTCTAACCCTATCCCTAACCTTAACCCTAACCCTAACCCTAATACTAATAGTAACTCTAACCCTAACCCTAATGCTAATAAATTATTTAACCCTAACCATAACTCTTATCCTAATCATAATTGTAATCATAACACTAACCCTAATTATATCTCTAATCATAACCTAACCCTACCCTTGATTCTAATTATATTTGTAATCCTAGCCATAATCCTAATTTTAATGTTAACCCCAACCTTAATTCTAATTGTATTTCTAATCATAACCCTAATCTCAATACTAACATTAACCCCAACCCTAATCCTAACTTTATCTCTTACCCTAACCATAACCCTAATCTTAACCTTAACTATATCCCTAATCTCAACCATATCCCAAATCTTAACCCTAACCCTAATACTAATACTAATACTAACACTAACCCCAAGCCTAATGCTAATTATATGTCTAACCCTAACCATAACTCTAAGCATGATTATAATCGTAATCATAACCCTAACCATAATTATAAACCTAAACCTAAACCTAACCCTAACCCTACCCTTGATCCTAATTCTATCTGTAATCCTAACCCTAACCCTAATCGTAATCTTAACAGTTATGCTAACCCCAACCCTAATACTAAACATAACCCTAACCATAATCCTAATTCCAATAATAACATTAACACAAACCTGTCCTAATTTTATCTTTAATTGTAACCCTAACCCTAATAATAATATTAAAACTATTCCCAACCATAATGCTAATTGTATTTCTAACTGTTTAACCATAACCTTAATCCTAATTGTAATCCTAATCCTAACCCTAACCATGATTCTATCTCTATCTCAAACTTTAACCCTAATCCTAACCTTCATCCTAATTATATCACTAATCCTAACCCTAACCCTAATCCTACCCTTCATCCTAATGCTATCTCTAATCCTAACCCTAACCCTAATTGTAATGCTAAATCCAACCCTGCTTCTAATTCTATCTTTAACCCTAACCCTCATCATAATCATAATTGTAATGGTAAACCTAGCCCTAATTCTAATTTCATCTCTATCCCTTACCCTTAACCTAACCATAATCCTAATATTAATGCTAACCTTGACCCTAATCCTGATGAGAAATAAACATGTTCAATACCAATTGTAGGAAAGTTTAATCTCTATCTAAATATGACTTCAGTGGATGAGATACAAGGTTTGAAAAGCAACAACATGAAAATATAAAACTTATATGTTGAAAATTAAGTTTCCTTAATATGGAAATACCATGATCAAATCCATCTTATTTATGATGCAAAAAAATAGCCAACTTAACATGCTTGTAAACACTACCTTATGTGAACTTATAACAACAATAAATAAATAATATCATTAGCATAAGATAGCAGCAAAGAGGCACAAATCATCAACACAAGAGCATCACATAACATAGGATTTACATGGAGAAAACCTTGCGGGAGAAAACTCCACCAAGAAGAGAGGCCAAGTATGCATTATCATCAAATAAATGAGATTACGATACAACCACTTCATTCTCCTCTTTTCCTCCAATATGGTAGCACCTGTGCACCTATGAACAACCTCCTTATGCCTCCACCTATCCTTGTTCCTATAGAGTAACACTAATTTCAACTATTCCTCCTTAAATTCTACATCCAAAGAGCTGATTTTATAGACTTGTGAAGGCGTCTAATGCACCAAACATGGTGCCTAAATATGACCCTTCATTCCAAACATCTCCAACCTTTAGATTACCTCCTCAAAATGTGAAAGGACACTAGTTTTGGCTCCAATACTTTCCCTCCAACTTGGGCACCCAACCATGAGAGATAAACATTATATTAAATATAAAAAATGATGGAAAACAAAGTGACACCTGCTGCCTCTTTCGAAGCACCCACTTGGAGAATCCCAATAGTCACTTATTTATCATTTCATTTATATTTTACTATCCCATTTTAGGCATCCACATGTGGGGAAAACAATATTAAATATTTATGTCCACAACCCACCTTTACTGTTGCTATTGGACCCATCACCCCTTATGAATATATTACAAACAATGGTGAGAATTAATATTACAAAATATTTTCCCAATACATCCTAAGTGCCTAGAGACACTTTCCAAGGATATTGGAACCATGACATATAACATAGGATTTACAAGGTGGATGGCACCTTATCCTAACATTCTCCCACTTGACATCAACATTGTAAATACAACCATAGGAATCACAAACAAGGGAAAAACATCATGTCAAAAAAATTAAAGATTTAGACCAACTTATAATCATCCTGAAAACTCAACTTGAAGAGAGTAAAAGAATTGAAGATGTGATAAAAAAAAAAGGAGTTAGAAGCCAAAGAGAAGATTTGTCAAGGTTTAGAGGGAAAAAATGTGAGTTTAAGGAAGAGGATAGAAAGGCATGACAATAGTAGGTTGGAAGATCTTTTGGGAAAAAAAAAGAGGTTCAAAGACATGAGTGGTTTGGGGTATGAAGTTGGAAAAAACTGAAAATCTCATAATCTTGAAAAGGAAGAAGTTGGGAAAAGTAACCAAAGTGATGCACATGTTGATTATGACTATCCTAACAACAATGTTAATGTAGATAGTTCATCAAAAATTAGAAATAAAAGATTCACAAGTACAACTCTTACAAGAATGAGTGCATCATTTAAGTTTAACTCTTACTTTTATGGTTATTGTTTCTATTGTAACCAATATGGTCACAAAGCTAATGATTGTAAGGTGATCCTTAGAAGAATATCTAACTTTATTGGTAGAAAACCTTTCATGGTGTTAAGAAATCTAAGATGCCATGGTTGCAATAACTTTGGTCACATAGCCAAGTATTGTAGACCTAGTCCTGATAAATAAAAGAAAAGGGGTAATGATCACTCCATGAAGAAGATGAATCTTACAAACCTTGATAAGAAGGAGAATATACCAAAATAAGTCTAGAGACAAAAAGAAGAGGTCACTAAAACTAAAAAATCAATGGTCATGCAAGCTACACTGCATGCTAAGAAGAAGGATTTGTGGATCATAGATAGTGGTTGTTCAAACCACATGACAAGGGACAAGAGAAAATTCTCCAAGTTTGAAGATCATGATGGAGGGTTTTTCAAGTGTGGAGACAATACTACTTACTGTCCAAATCAAAGGTAAAGGTACATTTCTTTTAGATGGAAAAACACCTATTCATGATTTCTACTTTGTTGAAGGACTTAAACACTATTTTTTAAGTGTAATTCAGATTTGTGATAGTGGATATAACATTTTGTTTGATGATCAAGTCTCTGAAATAAGGAGGAAATTAGGAAAGTCAGTGGCTAAAGGTTTAAGGACAAGAAACAATGTGTATAGTCTCATAGGGACTAAAACTAGAGATGGGTATGCAAGAATTTGTCTTATGGGACAAGTGGAAGAAAGTTGGTTGTGGTATAAAAGGCTTGGACATCTAAACTTTGATAATCTAATCAAAGTTAGTAGAAATAAAAATGTAAGAGACATACCTAAAATCAACAAGCCTATGAGTAGCATATGCAATGAATGCCAACATGAGAAGCAAACCAAAATCAACTTCAAGAATACTCATCTACAAAACCCTTATAGTTAGTGCATATAGATTTGTGTGGTCCTACAAGGACAAGAGCTTTAAATGGATGGAGAGAGATTCTTCATGATTTTCATTGATCACTATTCAAGAATGACTTGGGTGATATTTATTAGGCACAAATTAGAGGTATTTGAAAGGTTCAAGATCTTTAGGAAGATGTTTGAGAATAAATCAAACTACAAACTCAAATGCTTGAGGTCTGATAAGGGTGGAGAATACACCTCAAAAGAGTTTTTAGATTATTGTGATCAACATGGTATTAAAAGACAATTTGCAGCCTCAAGGACACCTCAACAAAATGGTGTTGTTGAAAGGAAGAATAGGATAGTCAAGGAGATGGCTAGGACAATGCTTCATGATGCCAATTTATCAAATACCTATTGGAAATAGGTTTTCCATATAACTGTGTATACTCTAAATAGATTGCAATTAAGGGTAAATACAAAAAACACTCCATATGAACTTTGGTATGGTAAGTTAGCCAATGTTGGTTATTTTAGGATTTTTGGTAGCAAGTGCTTTATTAAAAGAGATGAAGAAGGTTTGGTTAGTTTTGAACTAGATGTGATGAAGGTATATTCTTAGGACATTCTACACATAGCAAAGCATATAGGTGTTTCAATAAGAGACTCAAAAGAATAGTTGAAAGTACTAATGTTAAAGTTGATGAAAAGTTGCATCCTAGTGAATAGCAGTTAGAAGATTTTGAACAAGAATTTGAATCAGAACAACAATAAGATGTTCCAAAGAAAGAAGAAACATATGAAAAAACTATTGAGGCTATGACAAAGACTCCTTCAAAATATTTACAAAGAAATCATCTTGAAGAGCAGATTATTGGGGATAAAAATGTAGGAGTGCAAACAAGAAGAAAACTTGCAAATTCAAGTGACTAAGCCAATTGTTTTTTATTATAAAAAATAGAGCCAATGAACTACAATGAGGCCAACAAGGATGAATGTTGGGTTATTTCCATGGAGGAAGAACTCAACCAAATAGAGAAGAACAAGGCATGGGAGGTTCCTAGGACTAAAGACAAGAACATTATTGGTACAAAATGGGTGTTTAGGAAAAAAATAGATGAAAATGGCAAGATTGCAAGAAATAAGGCAAGACTTGTTTGTAAGAGGTACTCTCAAGTTGAGGGTATTGAATTTGATGAGACCTTTGTACCTATGGAAAGGCTAGAAGCCATAAGGATGTTCTTATCATTCTCTATTTACAAGAAATTTAAGGTATACCAAATGGAAAATGGATGTGAAATTAGATTTTCTCAATGGAAACCTTGAAGAAGAGGTTTATATGGGGCAGCTTGAATGGTTTCAATGTGAAGGAGGACATCATTATGTTTATAGACTAAAAAAGTCCTTGTATGGTTTGAAGCAAACACTTAGAGCATGGTACTCTAGGTTGGGCAAGTACTTGCATGATCAAGGATTCACTAAAGGTGGAGTAGATAGAAACTTATATTGTAAAAAAAAAGGTGAGGACTTGTTAGTTGTTGTGATCCATGTTAATGATATCATTTTTGGTAGTAGTAGCTTTCCCTAGTCTCATGAAATCTGAATTTGAGATGTCTATGCTTGGAGAGTTGTCCTTATTTCTTGGAGTGTAGGTTTCACAACTTGATAAAGGAATATTTATCTCCCAAACTAAGTATGCAAAGGAGATTCTTAAGAAGTTTCAAATGGATGAATGCAAACCTGTTAGCACCCCCATGACAACAGGTTGTAAGTTAAGCAAGGTTGTTGACTCATTTGATACAGATCAAACTACGTATAGGTCTATGATAGGTAGTTTATTGTGTTTGAAAACTTATAGACCCGACATCATGCAAGTAGTGTGTTTGCTAGCAAGATTCCAATAATCTCCTAAAGTATCACATTTGAATGCACTAAAAAGGATCTTTAGATATCTCAAAGGTACACTAGACTATGGTTTATGGTATCCTATAACTAATGATTTAACTTTACATGCATGTACTTATGCTGATTGGGAAAGGTGCATTGATGATATGAAGATTACTAGTGGTGGAGCATTCTTCTTGGGTGGAAGGTTGGTGTCTTGGCATAGCAAGAAACAAGAGTCAGTTTCCTTGTCAACAACAAAGGCATAATATATTACTATTGCTTCTTGTTGTACACAAGTTCTTTGGATGATTCAAAATCTTCAAGACATCAAGGTGAATGTGCATACACTTGTGTCCATTTAGTGTGATAACAATAGTGCAATAAACATCTCCAAGAACCCTATTATGCACTCAAGAACTAAGCACATTGCAATCAAATACCATTTCTTGAGAGAAAAAGTGTTGGAAAATGAGGTTGTTTTAGATCAAACAATTAGGAAGTTGATATATTTACCAAGCCTTTAGCCAAGGATGCATTTGAATAGTTGAGAGAGAGATTAGGTATTATTTCTCTTTCCTCTCTTCACTAAATCAATTCTTTTTAGCATGGTTTCATGGGGAGCTTATATTTTTATTCCTTACCCCTAAATGTTGAATGCTTGCTTCAGATTCAGCTGCAGATTGATGTTTTTTATTGCAGTTATTCTTGATTTTATAGTGCTAACAATCACTATCTAGTGTTGAAATAATGTAACTACTTTTTTTGGATAGTGTTATGGTGTTAGTGGCGGTCCTTTTTTGTTTTTGTTTTTTTGTAGTGATGGTGGAATATGGTTCTTGGACAATGATATGATGCTTTGGATTTTTGTTATTAGACAAAATACAATGCTTTACATGTTTTCTATATCACAGTTTACAAGTGATCTCAGTCACCAAGATTTACACATCTTAGTCAAGGTTTGCCAGTGATGTTCATTAGTTTTTTGGATTGTTTATTCATGCATAGTGATATTTTTTCTTGAAAGAATCTTGTTGTAGAGGTATGGTGCTTGCAAGGGTATGTTAACAATGCAAGTGTAATGATAGGTATGACAGTGGATATGGTGACAATGATATGCATGACATTGACAATGTTGTGTAATGACAGTCTTGACCAACTTGACAGTGTTATGCATGATGTTGTTTTAGGTAAAACTGCTACATGAAAGTGTGGTTTTTCAATATTTATTAATTTAGTCACAATGTGTAGCCAAGATGTTACTTTCTATTTTTTTCAATGGAGATATACCTATTTTGTAAGGGGAGTACTCCTTTGTCTTTGATGTCAAAGGGGAGTGATAGATTTGCAAGCAAGTTGAATTGCCATCAATGACAAAGGGGAGGTTTGTTGATGTTTGTCATTGATGCCAATTGTATTCATTTCATGGTGTTTGGTGTTGATTTGTTATTTCATTGGTGTCAAAGGTACTTTTTCATTCAATATCAAAGGTACTTGTTTACTCATTTCATGGTGTTGATGCACAAGTGACTCATTTTATGGTGTTGAAGAAAAAGTCGTATTTGTCCTTTGATGTTCACTTTATGACATAAATGCTTCATGTCAAAGTGATTAAGCATGATCATTCCTAAATATAGTGGGATGGTGAGTGGAAGAGTTTTGCAAAAGTCATATTTGTCCTTTGATTTTCACTTTATGACATAAATGCTTCATGTCAAAGTGATAGAGCACATGATCATTCATAAATATAGTGGGATGGTGAGTGGAAGAGTTTTGCATAAACAAGTTTTTATTATATCACAGGTTGTCATCTTGCATAAAAAAGGTATTTAGTGGAAGAATTTTGCATAAACAAGGTTTCCAGTGGAAGAGATGGGTAGAGACATGGTCAAATATTGTAGACCTAAAGAATCATTGATATTGTCCTTATGAGGATTAGGGTTTTCTTTTGTTTACTACATTTCAACAAGATTGACATTGATTTCAATCCTTATTTTCAGTATCAGAGTCTTATAGAGGGCAAAAGAAAATGGTGGTAATTTCTTTTTAGGGTTTTTGCTCATTGAAGTTTCTATACCTCATAACCTAAACCTCTAATCACATCTAAAATCCAAAGTATATCCCTTACTAGGGTTTATGTCTTTTGAAGGTCTTCAATGAAGTGTTAACTTTATGTTATAATCGGTTATTGACTTGGTATATTCGGTGAAAATTCACTTAAGTGTCAACTTAAGGGTTTAAGCACATTGACAACTGACCCCTACTCTTCGGTGTGACCGATCAAATAGGTTAAAGACTTATATCATACCTCCCAAAGTAAGATAAATGGTTATAATTTAATTGATGAATTGGTGGGTTTCATAGATCAAAGGTCCTTGTTTAAAGTTGTAGAACTATTACTTCCCAAGGTCTCCACTTTGACGGGAATATGGGTGTCATAGCCCTTGGTTTAGTTACATGATTATATAACTGTTTTTGTGGTAATGATGGATTAAGTAGTGAAGCCAGTGCATTAAGGATTTTCAAATAGTGGTAAAAGCTCTAAGAGAGTGTATGAAAGACAATGATACCATATTTATGTTAAAATAATACACAAAAAAGAAGACTTGAATAACATAGTATAAAAGGGGTTTCATGGAGTCTTTGTGTGACAGTATACACGAAATGTGTTTTTATTCACACATATTAGTGTGATCTGATTGAGATCACAGGTAATTGGAGGTTGATTGAAAGTAAGAACATGTGAATTTGTGTAGCAGTGTTCTAAATGTGCAAATGCCCATGTGATTGAAGTCTTGTGTTGTCTAAGGTTTTTGATTATCATAACATGGGATATGGTTGTGTGAAATTCTTTTTGTATCATTTGTTTGTCATTTTGAAAAGGTTACATTCAAGGTATGTGTAGGGGTTGAGGATACTTTATTCATATATACATCAGTTTAAGTCTTTTTTATGTTTTATGAGATAAGGGGTTGCTTGTAAAGAGATTATTATACATCTAATGGTGATAATGAGGCTGAGACATGAATTTGGTCAATGAGACCTAATGGTGAACAATTTGTGAGGATTGGATTGGTTCTTCAAACCCAACCAACATGCTCACATAGTGGTTTTTTCCCTTTCTAGGGTTTCCCACTTATAAATCTTGTGTCATGGTGATCTTTATGTGTTTCCATTGAAGTTTGTGCTACTCAGAAGTTGTTTAATTGGTTTGTTTTTGTGCATCACTGATTCACCCCCCCTCTCAGTGATCTTGAGTATTCCTACATGGTAATAAACCAATAATATAAATTTTTCTTCCTACTCAAAATAACACAATGCATCGATGAAAACAACTTGAAGGATTTATACAATTCTCTATTCAACTAGTTTCTAGGCATGCACATAGAGGTTAGGGTTTGACAAGGTGCTAGAAGGAAAGAAAAGATTCGCATTTAGCACTTGCAAATATAGTTAATAAAACATATAGACATACAAAATGGTATAAAAAAATTCAAAAATGAAGGTAAAGGAGATATATATAATATATCTAAAAGAAAGCAGATGTAAAAATGATAGTTCTCATTAATACAAAGGAATAAGCTAGCTTAGTGTTATAGAATGCAAAATTTGCATGTCTTCCAAAGAAACTAGGAAAGAACTTAGGAACAACCCTTTACAATGAGAACAAGAGTGATCTAAATATAAAAGAGAAACTCAAAAGGAAATGTGCCCCCCAGGAAGAGTGTCCAACACTCTTCTAACCTCTACCATACCTCCGTATTGATTACCCCTAGATACACACATCAAAGGATGGGGATCACCTATGAAATCTATAGCAGGAAATGCAAAGGGATGGCCCTTTGACAAAAAGGAGTCTTGCAAGTTATAAATGAAGTATGGGCACAACTTTTTCCACCTATAGTGTTTTGAAATTAATCAAACATCATCCTTGTAGCCTCAAGAATCAAATCTAGTACTTGGGAAAGTTGTTTCAACTTTAATGGCATTTATGGATAAAAAAAACCACTTGGAAATATTGCCAAAGTTTTAGGCCTAAAATAACCATTGGATTTGAACATTAAATGGTTTGCAACCACAAAAGGTCATCCTCATTAGACATTAGGTTTTGGATCTATAAATAAATGTTTGTTGAATAGTCAAAGAGGAGATCATCCATGGACCAAAAAGATCAAAGAGAAGAACCCCTGTTGGGCATTGGGCATCGGGCCTACCGTGTACCACATGATGAATAAGGTGGCATGAAGAATGTTGAAACTCTGATCTCCAAAAGACAACTTTTTTGGGGCATCAGGCATTGAGAAGAAGGATTATGCCTTATCAAAAAATAGGATAAAGGATAAGAGGAAGGTCCAATCATCAAAGATCAAAGATATGCCATCAAGGATCAAGGATTGGGGAACAAGAGAAATGCTTAACACATATAAGAAAATGAAGCTAAAGGGGAAAGAGGATGGTTGATCCTTGGAGTCT
>VDFB02000007.1:123854958-123920337 GCA_007258455.2 Sequoia sempervirens | reverse complement strand
ATGACTAGGTGTACATTAAGATCATGAGCAGAGGGAAGAACAACTAAAGGGGGGATAAATGATTTAGAAAATGATACTCCACTTCAGATTTTTTTAGCTTTAAAAAAGAAAAAAAAAAGTGATTGTAATTATATCATGACAACCATATTTTTGATAATATGTAAAAACTGAAAGAATGAATATTATATGTTAATGAATAAATGTGAATATGTTAATTAATGAAGGTTATATGTTAATGAATGAATGTTATATGTTATTAATGGATGAATGAATGATTAATGTTATATGATTGGGTATGGGGAATTGAGAGTGATGTGAGGGGGGGGGGGCAAATGAGCTTCCACCGTCACATGGTTGGCCATGTTAAGTAGAGAATATTAAACTATTCTCAAAACAAACAGAAGCTCAATAAGGTAATTCACTTTTCAATATAAGAAATGCATCATTTGAAGCATCAAACCAATATGCAAAGATGAAAGAAAGTGCTAACTTTTCACTATGGTGGCAGAAAAATGATTCTTTATACCCCAAATCCATGCTCTACATCATAATTTGAAGTTGTTTCCATTCCAATGTTCTGAGTTTAGTTTGTTTGTATGGCTTTGTATGAATACCACATTGTGTTGTGTGTGGATTTGGTTTCAAATCTCTGTTTCTTCTATTTTTAGTGGTGACATAACTCTAAAATTTGACTTTTGTGCATAAGAGGTTAGTGGAAAAATTGATAGCTCTAAAGGGTTTAGAGGCTCAATTGAGATAGATACATGAATATTTGGATCTTGTTGTTGATGGGAGGCTTCCACTTAACCCTAAAATTTTGTACCATCTGCAGGTATGCAAAAGTTTC
Source organism: Sequoia sempervirens (assembly GCA_007258455.2). Taxonomy (NCBI): domain Eukaryota; kingdom Viridiplantae; phylum Streptophyta; class Pinopsida; order Cupressales; family Cupressaceae; genus Sequoia; species Sequoia sempervirens. The sequence goes on along the minus strand of VDFB02000007.1, from coordinate 123,919,490 downwards.
TCTACTTACATTCATTCTTGATCATAAATATTGTAAATGATATTAATGCTTCAAACTTAAGATTCGTTTCATTGTTATAATGATCAAAATGTTATACTTTTCTATACATTCAAGCATTCTCTTGCTCCCTACCCTTTACTCCCCCCCCCTCCTTTTAAGAATTTTCTTTGTCATAAAAGATTCACATTTCTGTCTCATTTACACAAATTTATCTGAAGCGCTAGGGGTGAGAAAAGATATGTAAGAGATGATGGATTATGTCTAAACAACAAATTTCCATCTTATATCTAATTAAATCCTTAATATTTGAATAGTTTAGAGCTCGAATAATGCTTGTATATGCATGTGTAGCAATAAGGGAGCCTATGTGAAGATTGAAATTTAAAACATCACTTTGGTATTTTTCCTTAGGCAATGAAATGATATTTTTAGTAATACAAACCTACACACACATTGATATTTTTCAGCATTGCATTGAGGAGATTTTTTTCTCTTATACCTACCCTCGGCTAGACATGGAGGAATATAATATTGGTTTTTGAGTTTATTCTGTAAGTAGTTAATTGCATAGAGGAAGACTAAAATCTTCTTAATGTCTTGTGTCAGGTGTGAAAGCATATGAATCACTTGCTGAAGGCACCATTTTGTATTCATCCAAAAACTAGTTTGTTCTTTTTTTTAATGTTTCTTGCATGTGTTTTTTTTAGGCTTAGAGATGTAGCTCGGCTATTTCCTTTGCACTTTTCATCTATTTTGATGATTACAGTAGATTGTCCTCATAATTTTTCATGTAGATCTATTTGTAACCTTATTTTCTACCAATCAATTTACAAACCAGTCACATATTAAGGACCATTTCACTAACTTGTAGTCATCCATTACTTCATATGTTGCAAGTTGTGTCTATGTGCCAATAGATCCTAATGATTGCGAGAACTTTAATCCTACAAGTGTACCCAATATTTCTCAAGTAAAAGTATTACCTTATTTTATAGTACTTTAAATGATTAATTGAAGGTGCTTCTTTAGATCTGAGATAGTTGAATCCTGGATTAAAATATGGTATTAGATGGGTAGTATAATGATAAAACTAAGCTCCATTGAACAAAAATTATGAACATAATTTACTAGACTATGAATAGTGTTACAATTATAATTATTTCTCCTTTACCTACCTCTGCATTAATGAAAAAGATAGCAGATATTGGAAGTTCATTACATGTCTCATGTATGTGTTAGTATTTTAATTTTGTTTAAGTTGTTCAAGAGCTTGATTAGGTCAAGAATATGTTCTAAAAGCTCTGTTCTCTTGACACTGCTCAACATTTTCCTTACACATTTTCTCTTCATTCCAAACATTTTTTAACTCCTTCCCTTGTTAGCCCTTGGTTGTTCTCAAGTGTAATAATTTTTCTATGCATCTTGCAGTCTGTATGTATGATCAATCATCTCTTATGAAGCATGGATAACCTTTCATGGAATTGTTGTTGTAATTAGATAATTTCCATTGTGAAAATAATCATTTAATTTGTATGGAAGTAAGTCTTTTTCATATTATTTGACTTGGTATTGTAAACTTTTCTTTGCAAGATTCTCTCGAGGGGAACAACAAAATTGTGATGATAGGTAGAGTTGTACAACACCATAAATCATTTGGCATTATCAATATATTGCTTATACAATACTCTGTGCAAGTAAAATGGAATGTGCAATGATAATTGGTCTCAAATTCAAATCTGAATATAAGTACATTATACAAAAGAAGATGGTATCTATTCTATGATTTAAAGAACCCAAAAATAAGAAACTTAATAGGTTCCATTTTTTTACTTGCTCTTAGACACTTGTGTTTAATCAGCGAGACCCTCAGAATGTCTTGTTGATAACCAAAAGTTTTCAAAACTCCTGAAGAGGTCAGATCAATTTGACATTGGATCTGTCTTGCTGACGGAAGTCATCGACAAGACATGGACTATTAGAGCAAGTTTTCTATGCTATGCCAATGATTGATCTCTCACCAATGGGTTGGTTCGGTGGTCATCGCCAAGAGTCTCCGTGATGGTGCATTACAATGCAATTTTTTTTTAAAAAAATTGCATTGTTTCGTCTCAATTTCGAGGAAACCCACCGATGAATCACTGAAAAGTTCCAACGAAGTTGCTATAACTGTGATGAAGGCTTTGTTGTAACTCCTTGCCCATTTTGTCACAATTTCGATGAAGGAAACCGACGAATCATAGAAAAGGTCTAACGAAGTTGCTTAGCTGTGATGAAGGCTTCGTCGTAACTCCTTGCCCATTTCATCACAATTTCGAAGGCCACCGATGAATCACAAAAAAGGTCCGATGAAGTTGCTTATCTATGATGAAGAATTCATCGTAACTCCTTTCCCATTTCATTGAAATGGTGATGAACTTTTGGTGTTGTTTCAATGCTTCAGAAGAGCCATTGCAATTGCATTTTGGTTGTAATTCGTCGGTGGATACACGAAGTTTTTGTCGATATTCTGACGAACATTCGAGTCATTTTATGATGTCGATGACTGATGAATCTCAGTCATTATTTTGACATTTTATTCATCGTCAGAATTCCAACGAAAAACTAGCAACGAATTTTTTTTTGTCAATTCGTCAATTTTACGACAAATGTTTGTCAAACGACCGACAAACATTCATAGGAAAATGGAGTCAAAGTCAGTAGTGTAGGAATCTAAGGTTAAGACACCCTAATCCCAACATAGATTAATCTAAGATGAATATGCTATTTTTTGTACATTTTGGATATGCTTAGCATCAGGAACACCATCATTAACAATGTTTTTATTTTTGGCCGAAAAGTGTGGGTTATCATTATTTTGATTGTTTTCTTTGGATTCCTTATAGATTTTGACTAAACCTTCAACTATGAGGGAATTTTCAATAGTTACTCCCTTATCTATGATTTCATCAAAGGAGTTCGCACATTGGACTTGCAAATAAAATCCCATTTCTATATTTGAATTTTGCACAAAGATGGTTACTAATTTTTTTGGGAATAAGCCATAGGAATCTACTAGAAAGATGTCACCATCATGGAAATATGGGCACAAATATCTCAACATTTTCTTTTGGTGTTACACATATCTAGCATGGTGGTCTCATGTCCAATGTTGTAGGAGAAGTGTGCTAGAATTTTTTTAGCTAGATCTTTAAAAGTGGTGATAGAACCATGTGGAAGGTGGACGAACCATTCCAATGACTAACTTCATAAGCTTTGAGGGGAAAGTATCATATGATATATGTCACTAAAGTAGACTTCTTGACATGCTATATAGAATTCCTTGACATGTTCCTATTGTCATATAAAACTACACCCTACTAAACAAGAGTTCATTATTCTAGTGACACAATGGAAATGACCTCAAGGTGTGGGACCTTTAAAGATGAGGTCAAGTCTCTAGAGAAGGTCGACTTCATTTTCTAAAATAAGTGCAAATTTTTTGGCCTAACCTAGCACATGAAAGTCCTAATGCTAACCTACTCTAACATATCACAAGGGAAAATGGGAGAAAGAGACATGAAATGTGAAAGAAGGTGATGCACCAAATTTAGAGATTGTTCCTTCCTACTTCAGAATAGCATAATATGTTAAAGAAATAACTAAAACACCCAGTCAGATATGAAGGTAAATTAATTTCACTCAAACATGCAAGAGGTAATGGTGATAATACTTGAATTTTAATGACATAAAGCTTGAAAAAACCTTTACAATGGTAGAATGCAAGAGTTGCAAGTCTACATAAGAAAAATTTGAAAGGGGTTAGAGGAAGAATCTTCAAAAAGATACAAACATTGCCTTTATTGTTCAAGAATAACTAAGGGTTGAATTCAATCCTAACCCTAACTTAAATAGGGTTATAGAAAGATGAACTATAATTACATTTAAAATATCCCAATTTCTCTTGTGAGAGAGCAACCTCCAATCCATAAAGCTCTGACAACTCGAACAAGCCCCAAATGATAACTTATACGAATGCAAGGATGGGTGTGCAAAATCTATAGCAAAATATCGTACCAACATACCATGACAGAAGAATATGGCCTTTGTAGCACATAAAGGAGTAATGGAACCACCCAAAAATGAAAAGAAACATTGAAAAGGCGTGAAAAAATGATCCAAGTCAATCGGATTCGATTTGGTAGCTAAGAATTGTCACTAAAAAATAACTTCTACAAATTTGTCATGAACAGGATCAATTAGCCATTGAAGTTTGAATGTGGACCATTAGATTGGAGATGAAGGGCTCAGATCGAACATCAAGAAAATTTTAAAACATAGTCATTGATCTTCATTTCACACACTAGCAAGCAAAGAAACTATCCCCACTGTGATGCATGTCGCATCAACATTCACCATCTGCTATCATTACCATCCTATTGGGATGTTGAAGGGACAATAAAATAGGTCCTTCCGACATACATCATTCTCTCTGATGAAGAGATCTTTTTGTCCATCAAAATGTCGAAGGGACCATATTTTAGGTCTCGTCGATATCCACCTATCTCCTCAAAAATTCCCTTTATTATATCTTCATTACCCATCATAGAAAGGCTCCATGATTTATTTTTCCAAACCGTAATGTGAAGAACCTTTGCAATGACCGTTAGATCTTCTCCATTGAATTTGAACCATTAAAACCACACAAAGAAAAAAAATCCTTTGAGCCCACCAAGACACATGTCACCTAGTTATTGTCTTAGTAGGCTTAACTCAGGACCCACCATATCACCACAAAATAGTGGGAAACCTCCACTTGTCCACTTTGATTTCATACACCCTTTGATCGCCCATCACACAAAGGTATTCAACTCTTATGTTTATAACTGTGACACACTAGATGCTAGTGATGACCATTTGTTCACCATCTTTAAATCTGGTCCCTCTATTGCTTGATCATTGTGCATCGCACAAACAAATCCACAACTTGATTCACAACAATGATGTCAAGAAAGCGCACGATGCCACGCCAACCATTGGATGCTCTCTGTTTAATCTTAGCCCTTCATCACTCATCACAAAAATGAAATTAGTAGTGACGAGATTGTAGTGATAGAAGGTAAGTCATGATGCAAAGAAATATAGTCCATCAGTCATCACTACTCTATCTTCAATAGGAATTTATGAATTTTTGATGCAAAGAGAGCTAGCGATATGAATGAAATACTAGTGCATTTCTCATTGATGAAACAAAGCTGATGAGGGAAAGTCAATCCATGTTGCACTTGAGGCTAGCGATGGGAAATCACTTAAGAGATGCATTTTGTGCACATGCTCAAAATATTTTTAAAATGGGGGTCGCACCTAGGTAAATAAGACTTAGGAAAAAAATATTTCTTGACCCTCAAACATAAGACTTTTAATCAAATATTTAAATTGGGGCTGCAGCTAGAAGACATAGGTAAAGAGGTCAGTAAAAACATGACCACCTAAGACATAAGTTGTAACTTAGCTAAATGGGGACTAGGTATAAAAGGTCAATGAGTGAACAAAAGAAAAAGTGACAAGGAAAAAGCACTAAGGTTTTAAGAGGCTTTAAACCATACATGCAATTTAGAATCCTAATCAGACACAATTGAGGAGTTTCAAGACCCCAAAGATCCATATTCATAAAAAATAATCATGGATTTCAACAAGATGCACACATAGGATCTCTCTAGTCGGATATAAATGATGTGCATCTAATGGTGGCATAAAATATGTCAATAGTTCCCTAGGATCTCCTTTCCCTTTGTATTTGTCAAATTTTGGCATTTCAAATTTTTGAGGGAAAGATGCCATGTTTATAGATCAATCAAATAGGTAAGGACATATATCATCAAATGTATATAGTTTCTTATGATGTCCTAATTGAAGGCTTTGAATCGTGGTTCTCATGTCTTGGAGCTCTTGTGAAATTTTGACAAGATTGTATGTGTTCATGTTTTGGGTTTTTTAAGGGATGTGTTGATGGTAGGATGTATGAGGGGTGGTGGTTGGTTGAGGTTGACTTTGTTTATATTTTTATAATGTGTTGGGATATAGGTTTTAGGTTGTGGGAGGGTAGTTTATGAAGTATGAATGAGTGCATTAGATGCTTCGAGTAGGTTAATTGATTTTGTGTCTTGATTGAAGTGTTGGGTTGGTATGGATGAATGTTTTATTGAATGCATTAATGTATATTAAATAATAAACCTATGTTATGTATACGGGTGTGGTTGAGTTGATTATGGTATGGAAATGGGTGATTGTGTGACTTGTGCATGTGGGTTGTTGTATGATAGACTAAGGGGGTTTGATCCCCATAAGTTCCTTAGGGAGTTAGTAGTTGTTGGTGTTGTGGTATTTGGGGTATGTGAGTTGTGTTATGTCAACATTCAATGGAAATTTAGATCCATTTTGAATTAATTATAATAAGAAATGATCTTGATTCTTTGTAATGATCCTTTCCATAATTTCTTGATTTTCAATATTTTGTGCAAATTGTTGTGTCCTTGGTGAATACTTAGGTTGTTTCACAAGGGTTTCCTCTTTATTTATAGTAGGTGATGTTGGTTGATTTGTGATTTCATCTATGTGAGGCATTATCCACACTTGGTTGTTTTCCTCCATGAGTTTATTAGTTTGTAACCTTGTTAAGGTCATACAATGGTAGATCTAGTTGAGTTTTAGTTTTTATTTTTCTTGTTTGGATCTTGTGGATGCTATGCGGTTGGATGGATGGTTAGTGTAGATGTGAAATAATGATTTATTTTTTATGGTTTGAAAAATATGAAGGCATCGTAAGAAAATATAGATCCTTTTGATGATTGGAGATTGATTTTGGATGTTTCCTTTCATACTTGAGATAGGAAAGTTATTAAGAAAAATTGGAAGGAGACTTTTGATCTTATCAACATAGAGATTTCCAAGTCTCTAAGATAATACTATCTGAATTGATCAAGGGGTTTAACTTAATATGATACTTGAGAAAGTTAAGCACTATAAAAGTTAGAGATGATGAAATTATGTAGGAAGTAATTTTTTTTTGATAATGTTGATTATGAATGGAAGACTGGGTTTATGTGGATTTTAAGTTGATAATGGATATTTAGGTTTTTGGGTTATGAAATGATTTGGTTATAATCAAGGGTAGAATTTCTATGAAGGTTGACCCTGAGTTGGAATGGAGGAAGGTTTGGATGAGGTTTTTATTTTTATTTTCAAGGGTTTTGATATTTTATGGATCGTTGATTGTAAAACTAAGTCTGTTTAAGCTCACTACTAATAAAACCTAAACCTTACACAATGGAGGTGATAATATTTTGTAGTCAATTATTCAAGTTTTGAGGTGAAACAATGTAGACATTGAACTGGAAAAAGTGTTGAACTATCTTTCTTAGGCATTGAAAGGGAGTATGAAAGGTACTAAAAGGGTTTTTCTTAGGTATTGAAGTATCCTACTTATGCGTTGAACTAGATGTTGAATATCCAAGATACTGAGAGTGGGGGTGAATCAATATCTTCTCAAGTTTTCTAATCAGATACCATCCAATTATTCCAATGCATACAACAAAAAAGATAAGTAAAAGCATTAACAGAACATGAAATCACAAAACACATGAACACCAGGATTTTTAAGTGGAAAACCCAAAATGGGAAAAATGATGGTGAGTGTTAGCTCACAATATAGTATAATCAGTTATAAGATATTACAAAAATGGGGTGGCTTACTTCTAGGACTCACTGTGCAAATACAAAGGATCACTACCTATAAAATTACGGTGAAAAAATGGCTTACAACTAGAAAATGAATTGATAAAGTTCACCTAGTGAGTGTAGATTCAATTCCAATGAAGCTCAGTAAACTGACTTGAAACACTTCATCATATTTTCTCTTCACATTCGCATTCAGAACATAGTCATCACACACACAATCTTCAAAAACTATCCAATATATATATATATATATCTGATCTCTCTGCAAGCATCAATTAGGTCGACCTAATTAGATGCACTTCTTATTCACCAAAAATACCAATTGTCGGCTCCAAGCTTTCAAAAAATATTCCCAAGAAGTAATTCAAACATCCAATATGCTACTTCAAGTCGGCATGGACCTAAGATGGGTCACATATATGTCTACATAACAAAAATTAATTCACCATTACACAATACATCCATTAGGTCGGCCAAGGATAGACCTAATAGCACAATTGCAATCACCAGAGTAATGTTGATACACCATATGAGCATCTGGATACGTGAGATATTGAATGCATGTGCTCCCAACATCCATGAACCATTTCCAAAAATTGCAAGCAACAGTAATCACCAGCAAACAAATGTGGACCAAAACACTAGAGGATGTAAGTAAAATATTGGAGGATATAAACATTATACTGGTTTAGATACCAGACTAGAATACCAGAACAAATTTAGACTTGATCTTGCAGTTGCAACTCATATATCATGGTGACATCAATGACAACACAAAATAAAAAAATGAGATGTTCTTCATTTTTCCAACAATCTCCCCCTTTTTCATTGATGGCAACATGTGCCAAATATAATATTTACAAAACTCCTTATTTACAAAACTTCTCCCCCTAACACCAACATTTCACCATTCTTCACTCCCCATTTGACATCAAGGACAAAGGGTGTCCCAAAAAGAAATGAAATTGAAATATGAAAACAAAGAAACATGTATCAACCAGAGGATGGTGAGCCTTGAAGCTCCTTCAGAATACCTTCCCATACATATTTACCATTCTCCCAACTATCCTTTGTACCAATCAACATCATGTTCAGGGATTCCAACTCTACAAAGTTTCTTCTACAACATCTGAAGTATCAGGTGTCAAATTTATCTTCTCAAGTTTTTTTGTGCCTGTCAGAGCCTTGCCAACTAGAGTGTGTTCCACTCTTATAATGTCACTCAACAGATCAAATTTTCTGATAATTTCTTTCGTCTGCTTCTGCAAGACAAGTAATTTTTCTTTATGCACAGTGATGGCGTTCCAAGTTGATCTGTTTATGTCTTTGGATAGGCTATAAGTACTAGAGACAATAGTCAGCTGAGACTCAATGGATCCCATAACAACCTTAATGTTATGAGTGGCATCCGACCACTTCAAGCAATAAGCAAGAACAAAATTTGCTTCTGACTCACAAATCTTCACAACTTCTAGATTCTTTTCAACATTTGAGTGTGCAAGAGCACACTTGTCAAGCAATTCCAGTAGCCTTTTCTCCACCAGTTTCCCCTCAACTTCTTGCTTTTTCTTTTCTCCAAGCTCAGAGGTATACTCCTTCAAATAATCTAACAACAATCTCAAATTTTCAATAGGATCGAGGGATTCATCAATAGATGGACTAGGTGTGACCTCTTGCAATGCATTAAGAACATCTTCTATAAGTTATGTTCCTTTCTGATGTGTTTCAAGAATCTCCTTCCTTTTAGATGCTTGCAATGCATCTCCTAACACCACTTTATACACCACAGACATTTTCTCCATATCCACAAACCCTTCAATCATAGGAAGTTGTAGAAGCTCTTGAGGGATTATCGGCTGAAATATGATTTGCTTGGATAGAAAACCTTTTAGAACATCATTATCGGAGGATGATTCTTTAGGATGCTTAAGAGATTTCACAATCTACTTTTGAATTTCTTCATTTTTCCTAGCAGATTCTTCGTTTTTCTTTTCTTCCTCTCCCTTTTCCTTCTCTTCTTCCTTCTTTTCTTTTTCCATTTTCTCTTCTTCTTCTTCTTCTTCTTTCTTTTCTTCCTTTTTATTTTCATCTTTATCTTTTCCCTGTTAGCTTCTTCATCATTTCCATGTTCTTCATCTTTTCCATTTTTATTTTGCTCTTCCTCAAGATTATCTTTTTCTTCTTCAGTATTACCTTTTTCATCATTACCTTTTTCTCCTTCAGTGTCCTCCAAAGGAGCATCATTATGTTTTTCAGAAATATATGCATTACCTATATCAAGAGGAATATTTTCCTTAGCATTTTCAGTAGCAACATCTTCATCAACCTTAAGCATTCCATATTTCTCTATTGTATCCTGGATCACCTTTGTTGTTTCTTTCCTTATCTTCTTTGCTAGTTTTTTATTCCTTGTCATTTAAATATTTACTCTTTTCTTCATTTGAAACATCTCTACACAAATGTTTTTCAAAGTCTCTAGATCATCTAGGGTCAGGGAAGACCTAATCTTATTATATGCATCATTCCTGATTTTCTCTTCAAATTCAATAGCCTCTGATCTCCTTTTCATCAGGGCTTCCCACACATTCTCAGCTACATCTTTCTTTATATCATCCCACTTAACTTCCAAAATGATGACATATTGAATAACAGCTAAAAGTAAAGTTTTTTTATCCTCTTCTCCAACATTATCATAATATTCTGTTGTAGGATTTAGCTTGTTCTCAAAATGTAACAAAGTATTGAGAGTTTCCTCTAATTTAAAACATGGACTAGAACTTACTAGATTGTCCTGTTCTTCTCTCTGGTTTGTAAAGGCTTCATCAGACACCGTAGAATTCTTTGATTTTGGTTTGGTGTGCACATGAACACCAAATTCCTGCACTTCCTCATCATTAGAAGATGATACAACTTGCAATCTTTTCGAACCAAAAAATTCCTTAGAAGCACCTTCACTAGAGGATAAACTTCCTCTTCTTCTCCTCACCAATTTTACATCAGGATCCTCTTCATCTTCATTCTAATCATTTGTGACACTAAGGTTTGTCTCCCTTGTCACTTTCTCTTTATTTCCTCTCTTTGTATGGGATATCAAAGTATTTTCTTTCCTCTTCCCAGATCTAGTAATCAGTCTAGAGGAAAAAGAACTTTTTCCTTTGTCAGTAGTACTGGGTTCAATCTCTGTTGTAGGGGTTGTGGAGGATTTAACAAAGGTAGTCCTACTGGATCTCCTTAGGCCAGATGATTCTGTCTCCAACTGTTCTCCTCTTGCCCTTCCAAGAGAAATCTCCTCATCAGTGAATTCATCTTCTTTAAGCATATTTTCCACTTTCTTTCTGATTTTAGGCTTCTAATGCTCCATGTGGTCCTCCATAGACTTTTCAACACAAGTACCAATTTTGGGTTCATTGGGATCCTTTGAATTCTTCAACAACATTTGTACATAACCTTTAGCCTCTTCTTCTATAACCTCATATCCCAAAGGCTGAATCCATATGGTTCGGGGTTCTACTGCCTCAATCATGCATTCATCAGAGGAAACATGGAATATGATGTCATCTTTATATTTCTCAACAATTTTCTTCAGAATCCTTTCCTTTCATTCATGTTGCTCTTAAATACAACAAAGAATGTTTTTAGAGCATTTTATTGAGCTTTCAGATCACCCAAACTATGCATATAATCAAAAATTTGATGTGCCACTGGTCTAGATGAGTCCCTGAACACTTCGTCATTCCTTCCCGGAAGTCTCTTCATGAAATAAAATAGTAGAAATACAATTAATGAACCAAATTTGAAAGCATATTTCCTTTCCTTTGTTGACTTCAAATTCTCAAGTAACTATAACCAGAGAAGCTCACATAAATCATAATCTACACCATTTATAACGATATCAAAACTAGTATAAATTGTTGTAGTTGAGACAATGTTCTCTCTGTTGGTGAAGTATATTTTGTGACCAATCATAATAGCAGCATACTTCACAGCCAGATTGGTGATGGACTTCATTGTTAAAGCTCTCTTGTCATATGTGGCTCCTATAAGTTCCATTACCATCTCATTCTTCATAGTTTTCAATATAGGTACTGTAGCTTTATCCCAAAGCCCGGTGATAGCCCTAATCGCCTCCTTAGTTATCAGGTGTGGTTGGTTATTCCATCAAAAATTATCATGAATTCTACTTAGGACTAGCTTCACAAATCCATCATCATAGATGAAGTTGGGAAAATTGTTCCACCTGTCTAACCTCTTTGCAACCAAGTTTGAGTATTCAGGTTTTATCAAGAAGTCATCTCCAATAAGCTCATTCTGCCAAATGTCAATCAGTTTTGTGTGATTGAATTCCTCAAACTTTACCCGAATATACATTCTTGTGTCTTCGGTCAGCATAACTCCATGAGGGATTGATGAGAATGTGCCAATGGGGTCATGGGGTCATCTTTGAATACTTTCGAGGAATATTTCCTATAAGAAGGTCTCGGTCTCTCTGACAATTTAATGACCATATGAGTTTCCATTCTACCCAATTTTGAATTCAAACAACTCAAACACAATCCACAATTGCACAAAAAATTAAAATACCTCATTCTTCACAAGGAAACAGAAATAGGGTTTGCACAACTCGAATTCCAAATCTCCTCAAGAATGCTAAAAAATATCTTCAATATCTTCAAGTGCACGAATGATCAAAATTCCTTACACATTTTCTTTATAAAAAATCAATTTTCCCTAATTCACATTAAATGCAGAAGATTTCAAAAAGCTGCTAAAAACACTTCTTTGCTCAAAAAAACCCTATTCCACAAAAGATCATTCCTCCATACTTTCTTTCGGTTCCTTTTCCAAAACCTTTGATTTTTCATTCTTCACATTCCATCCTCGTGCCAACCTTTGACACACCATTTATCCAAGGGGTTTATATAATTTTTTGATAATGCTCCCCCTAAGTCCTTGATGGGTCTAGTTCTCAGAGGAATTGTCTATACCGGATGAGGGCATAGACACATCAGTAGTTTCTAGTTCTTCTTTCTTCCTCCAAATCTTATTCATCTCTTTCTAAATATCATCTTTGTCAACCTTCCTCGCAGATTCATTCTTTTCTAACAGATTGGTCTTCTTACCCTTCTTGCTTCTGTAATTTCTTGAGATATGTCCTGGTTTGTTGCAGTTATAGCAGAAAATATTTCTCTGATTAGATTAACTTCCACTAACTCTTGTTCTACACTAATTAGCTTTATGTCCATACTTGTTGCAAGTATAAGAGTATCCATTAAAGGATTGATTCACTCTTCCTCCATTAAACTGATTCATCATCCAAGTTCTACATTCACTTGCCCTATGTCCAATTATTTTGCAAGCAAAACATTGACCAGAGAAGGGACCAGGAAACTAATTCATCCTACTCCTACATTATGTTGCCCTCTGACCAAATTTGTTGCATGAAAAAAAGTGTCATTAAAAGAAGGATACCTTTGTGCATTAGGTTGTCTCATAGGGGGTCTCCTAGCAGAGTTCCTTGAATTTCCTTTCTTCTTTCCTTTATTCTGAGTCTTTTGATTGTCCACAGCCTTGGAAATGTAACCAGTATCATTTCCTAGACCACATTTGTCTTTACTCAGTTTTTGTCTTGCAATCAATTCATCAAGAATGATTGAGCTAGATTTGAAATTGTTCTCACAGAGTTTTGCCTTCTCTAAATCCACTTTTAGGTTCACAACTTCTTGTTCAAGCTTGGTGCAATCTTTAGACTTGCATTGTACCAATTTGTTTAGAAATTCTTCAATTCTTTTCTTATCCTCTACTTGCACTTTCAAACCAGTAATTTCTTCATTAGCCTTCTTCAATTGATCAATTACTTCCTTATGCCTATCTTTGAACTTTTTCAATTGCTCTTTTAATTTCCAAACACATTCATTTGCATCTTCAAGATTCTCTTTCAGATCTTTGTTTTCTCTTTCAATTTTATCAAGATCTTCAAGGGCAACCTGGAGTTCTCCTTTATCATTCAGTTCTTCCATCTTTAGGATCTCCCTCAAGTTATTAAGCCTTTCCTGGGGAACTAGGATTTGATACAAAATATTGAATATCTAAGATACTAAGAGGGGGGGGGGTGAATTAGTTGTTGGATGTTGCTAATATGTGGTTTTCATTGATGTCAATACTATTGGAATTAATATCTTTTAGGCTGTATATGTCAAGGATATTGAGAAAATTGTAATAGAATAAGTTGCAGGATTGCCAGTGATGGAGTGAAGTTAAGTATAATGGCTAGCTCAGTATGTTGATGATAAGAGGTTGTGGATTAAAGGGTTTTTTGTCGAGTATATCTAGTTTATTCACATAAAGTTTCACAGATTTGCATGAATATTTGATTTAGTTATGAGTATCTGTGTTTTGACAGTTTTTTTGTTGCTCGAGTTTGTGTTCCTAAAAGAAGATGATGCAATTCTAGTAATTTTAGTTGTTGCAGATGCTTTTGTGGTGATTCATGATGCTCATGGATGTTTCTAGATCATGCCCTATCTATGTTGTACATCCACATTGATCATTGTGCTTGAGATTGGTGATTTTCTATCATGTGTTCATGTTTTTCATGTTTGTGGATGATAGGGTGATTGTAGCATATTATGGATCTTTGACGCATAGTTGTTTAAAGTGTTTCATGTTTGAGGATGTTGTTTTGGGTCCTTACCATGTTGTGGCTAACATTGGTTGATTCACTTTGATAATTATTTATGTTTTGGGCCAATAGTTTGTACACATTTTATTTTCTTGTTGAGCCAACATGTAGTTGATGTTATCTCTAGTTGTGGATATACATGTTTGATTGTTTATACCATTTGATGGCATGGTGTGAGTGATGTGCAAGTGTTGTTTGGGAATGATTTTCTAATATTTCGAAGGTAGAGGCAAAGTGCGAAGAAGAGTGAGAAAAGTTTATGTGCTTAACCGAAACTGTAATTAGGCATTAAGATATGCCATTTTCTTAGTTCAAAATCTTGCAGATGTAATCCAAATGTTTCTATAAGACAACATGTCTTCCTTTGGGTAGTGATCCTTTTTGTGTTTGAGTAGTAAGCTCTAGGCAGTGTGCCTAAATACATGTGCATTCCCCATTTACAACTCTTTATACTTTTAATAGGGTATAATCTTGTGGATTAAACTCCATCATGGTTTTTCCCCTAACAAGGTTTCCACATAAAAAATCTTGGTGTTATGTGTGTTTTTGATGTGGTGATGGTTTATGCTTTCATGTTTATTTATCAGATCTAAGAATAAGTTAAATAATTATAATTTTTGTGACAACTGATTCACCCCCTACTCTCAGTTGTCTGCCCTTATGTTTCCAACATCAGTATCTTCTTAAGTTTTATAATTAGATACCATCTAATATTTCCAATGAATGCAACAAATAAGATAAGGAAAAGCATTAAAAGAACATGAAATCACATAACACATCAACACCAAGATTTTTATGTGGAAAACCCAAAATGGGAAAAACCATGGTGAGTGTTAGCTCACAATATAGTATAACTGGTTATAAGATATTACAAAAATTGGGTGGCTCACTACCAGGACTCACTGTCCAAATACAAAGGCTCACTTCCTACAAAATTATTGTTACCCAATTTTCACCTATGGGCTCAATTAGGCAGGGTAACCCATGTTTTCAGGGGTTCTCGAAGACCAAATAAAGGAACACTTGCATCAGGACCACTTTTTTTAACTTGTTTGCTTCTTGTGTAGATGTTGGGGAAAATGATGTTTTAATTCGGCACGTGGATTAAATGTGGCTCCCAAGAGGGCTGAGCCCAGTGTGCAAGTCTTTAGTTTGGGGATGGGTTCCGCCTTTTATGTTTTTCCTTGTCTTTTCCCTCTTTCTTTTTTGCTTTCTTCTTTCCTTTTCCTTGTTATGCCGGGGGTGAAATTGGGTCTAGATCTGAACTTGGAACTTTTTCGAAGTTCTAGATTTAGTTCTAATCCCGCTTCTGCTGGGCTTGTTCATTTGTCTTCCCTTCTTTCTCTTTTATGTGGTTGGGGCTATTTCCTTCCCTTTTGTTTCTTCTTTTTTTTGTCCCCTTTCCCTTCATCCTTGTGTATCATCAGAGGTGGGTTCAGGTCAGAATTCGAACTTGAGACTCGATGAAGGTTTTAGGTCTAGATTTGGCTCCAGTTCTGGTTCCGCCTTTTATGTTTTACCTTGTTCATCTTTGGGTTCCTGTTTCCGTTCCAGTTCTGCCCCCGCTTCCGCTGGCCTTTTTTCTTCCTTCCTTGTATTTTGTCAGGGGATGCTTTTCCCTTTTTTCCTTCCTCCTCCTTTCCTTTGCTGTCTTTGAGTTTTGTTAGAGGTGGGTTCGGGTCAGAATTCAAACTTGAAACTTGATGAAGGTTTCAGGTCTGGATTTGGTCCTGGCCCCACTTCCGCTAGGATTCATTTGTCTTTGATTTTGCCCCCTTTCTTCCCTCGGTCCCGGTTTCGGTTTTGTCTTGGCCCCGCCCCTGCCAATTTTGAAAAATCTTAGTGTAAAGGAGTGCCTTCGCCAGAGGATGAGGACATTGACATGAGGTCTTTTCGAGTGAAAATGTCATTGTTATGACTTCATCCGCCCGCTATGACCTCTTCCCGACAGGCCAGTGTCTCGTCGACAACAAAGGGTATTCTATAAGATGTCTTGGAAAAGTGAGGTGGTCTCAGCGATGGAAGCAGGAATCGATATGAAGAAAGGAGATTGCTATGAGGTCTTTCTGATAGCAATCACCTTTCCCACAGAAATGAGCATCAGTCTAACTTCTGCAGCTTAGTGAGAAGTCTCGCCAACAGTCCTAAGTTACGCCGATAGCTACTGTATGACATGCTCACATCAAGGAAATGTGATTCGCCTCTCGCCGACGTGTGACCCTTCTAAAGTAACCTTTGACCACCTTGGAATCCACCTAGCACAAACTTGATCAATCAAAAGGTGCTAGGGAAAATCATGGGCAGTTTGACTTTTCGGCTCCCCTCTACGAACAAGATCAACTGAGCATGATGACATTGCTCTACTCTAAAAGCAAGGGTGATCAGTCAGTAATGGCGCTGAATCTAATGGATATATCTGATACCACTTCTCAAAGGGGAGGTAGCCGTGAGTCACTATAGCAGTTGGAGATGACGGCTGGAGGAGCAAGGGGACATTAATGACCCTGTTGTAGAGCATTCAAGGTGACTCTGACAAAATCTTAATGGCGGACTCGAAGGCTACAAGATAATAATGACAATTGTAAAAGATCTGAAGGTTATGCCCATGGACGAGCTTTCACCGACATGAGCAGGGGGTGTGCATTGAGTGCTTCATTGACTTCATTCCAAGCCATCTAGGGCTGATGTGTCCAGGCGCCAACTCATTTATGAAACCCTAATGCAGGGGGCCGACCTTTGGTTGTATATATGGCATTTTTTCCTTTTTGTAAAGCAGTTCTTAGTTAGGAGACTATTGAAAGAGCATTATTCAGACTTTGTAACCCATTCTTTATGAATACTATAGATCTGTAACACAGACACTCCTTATTTTCTCAATAGAAAGTTATTTCCTTCACAGTTTTTCTTTGTTGTTTATTAATTGGTTGTGAGTTGCATGATTAAATTCTGTGTGATCCTTTATTTGATTAGATTCCTCCAGTGCTGGATGCAAAGGATATTATGTCACAAAGTTGGTTTATGTTAGTGATCTCTTTCTTTTGCATTTATATCTGTGAAAACATCTTGTTTTCCTTGTGTTAAGCATTAAAACAGTCAGAGCCTTACATAGACTCATTTTTTGTAAACATAAATCTCTGTATTGTGAGATTGTTTGGTTCTATTGAGATCTTCTATGAGTTTTTTACAGTATTATCTTATGTTTATCTTTGGTGTATCACCTGTTAGTGATAGGTTTTAAATTAAAAGTATATCCTTCTTACTCTTTTCCTCATCATTCTTCAGTTTTCCCTAAGATATCTTAAAGGGAGCCAACCCATAACCTGGAGGTCCACTTCATTCCCAGGTCACCCACAACCTCGAAGTGTTCCCATGTTTCAATAGGTTGCTATAGATGATAGCTTAACAAGGGTGAAAAATTTATTTGACAATAGTTTTTGGCATGCCCAGTGGGACTGAGAGCTATTTTCAGTCTCAAATCAAAATTATCATACACTGTGTGGTATGTATAGCATAAAGTGTAGTCTTTAAGAGATAAATTTAGCATACTTGGTGACTCCGAGCTCAGTTTTAACAGTTCCAGTGCATTACTACTCATGAGAAGAGTGCAGACTAGGAGTATTTCATCCATTTTTGAGTATTTGCAGTTGTCCCCGCCTAGGAGGGAGAGAGAAATCCAAAAGGTTTAGAAGACAGTCATTTATTTTAGGAGGTCTAAATCGCATCCTATTGTTGGAGGACATACTGCTGCTCCTATTGTTGTTACTACGAGCATCCCAACAACAATGATTCCAGTAGTAAGAAACCAACCATTTGTTGCTTTTAACCAAGGCAGCCCACTGAATCTAACTTAGCATGATGACATTCCAGTTGCTGCCTTAAGAGGGTTGCAATTTTTTTTGGGGAGGATCGTACCACCCTAACAGAGCATATAAAAGATGTTGTGAACCTGTGTGTTGTTGACCATGTGACTAAAGAAAATGTTGCACTCAAATTGCTGGCGGCGTCCTTCAAGGAAAAGCCTTACAACGGTTTAGAGGCCTACCTGTCAACTCTATTGCCACATGGGATGAGTTTGGTAGCCAATTGTGCAAGTTTTTTGAAGATAAATCAGACCACTTGTCATTGGTGGAGTAGCTGTCTATGATCAAAAGAGCTCCACATGAAGATATGTCAGATTTCAATCACCATTTCTAAAGGACATGGGATAGAATCCCACTAATGGTAAGACCTACTACTAATCATACATTTTTATACTATTTAAGAGCTTTATATAGTGATATTTTTGTGATGATTCAATCAATGGGAGGTGATACACTTCCTGCTACATATGGTGTAGCTGTTAGAGCTGAAAACCTCATATAGGCTGGTAAAATTTTCTCGAGACCACCTATGCCAATATTTACTGCTCTTTAGCCTCTAACCCCTATGCAAGTTCCTCCTTTGGTTGTTATCCCAAGTGCACCAGCATTACTAGCACCTAATACCTAGCCTAATGGTCAATCAAATGCATTTCCAGTTCAGTGTAACAAACTACAAGAGATTAAAGGCCTTCTGACAACCTTTGGCAATGAGATGGTTAATCTAAGAAAACAACAAAATCAAGGTTTTAAGCTATATCAGCCCTCATTCCAGTCTAATTACCAGCAAAGTCAGACCAACAAACCATCTTATCATCCCTATAACCAGGGCCAAAAGTTCGTTTCTAACCCAAGGCCATATCAAGCTTATGACTCTAATGCTGCAAGCACTTCCAAAGAACTTGCACCCATCCAGAATAATTTAGTCCAAGATTATGAGTGGTGCTTCCTATGTAATCAACCCCATAATCAAAGTACCTGTGTAAATGGGATGATTAGCCAAGCCTTGATGGTTCAGAACAATAATGTTCCTGTGACAATTGAAGTACAACAGCAAGAGCAACAAACACATGAGTCTACATTCCTAAAATGGCAAGGGGAAGAATTTTGTGGAGTGGTCCACACTGATTCTTCAATTGAAGACAATACACGTAGCAAGAAGAGGGCAATAGATGAGGGACATCAACCTAATACAGTTCAAACTCAATTGAAACAATGGCCGGACCAAGATCAAAGTGCCCCTGACTCATCAAAAGCTGACCAGATCTGGATGCTACCAAGGGGCCAGCCTTTGGTAGTCAACCAACAGTCTGATTTGTCATCCCAGGCTCCTTTAGTGAAAGGTAATGTTATCCCCCCTAAAATTCAAGTTAAACCTGCTACATCTTTCAATATACTTGAGCATATGAAGAAAATTAATGTACCCATGTCAATATGGAATTCTCTGAGTATTTCAGGTTAAAAGGACCTACTTCAATCCGCCTTATCAGGTTTAAGTGTCTCAAATGAGCCTAGTGTAGAAAAGGAGAAGGTTGCATTAGCTAACGTTACAGTTGGTAATAAAGAACAACAAGCTGCTAAGGCCAAGCCACCTCCCTTTTATTTATCATTAATCATAGGAGATCATCTGGTTCACAATTGCATGATTGACTCAGGGGCTAGTAGTTTAGTTATGCCCAAAAAAATTGTCAATAAGTTGGGAATTGAATATGAACCACTAGAAAAAGGGGTAGTGCAATTGGATGGTACTGTTGTGAACACAGTAGGGGTCTTTAAAAATTTGAGCTTAACTCTACATACCTATCCCAATTTTGCAATACCACAGGATATATACGTTATTGAGTTGCCCCCGTAATTTTCCCTTTGTTTATCCAAGGATTTTATGGCCAACATAGGTGGTTACCTATCCTCTGATTGGTCTCACATGCTATTCAAAACTAGATATGGCACTAGAGCTACTATTAAATCAGAACCCATAGCCAAGGTTCATGTTGAGCCTTACAATCCTTCCCTTATCAATGCCAACTTGGTTACAAATGAACAAGTGGGGCAGCCTGCGGTTCAAGAGGCTGAGATTCAAATAGAAAGAACATCAAATGTTCTTCCTAAAGAGTGGGCACCTCAAGCTCATGAGGCGGATACAGGAAAGTAGTTGGAGGAGGTTGACATCAGTGTTGATATGATGCACGAGACTGACTCTTTTGTGCCTAATATTGAAAAGAGTAAGGAACAGTGTAGTGAGCAGCATGAAAATGATTTATGGGAGTTGTATTTTGATGGCTCAAGGAGTAAAGTAGGTACTAGTGGCGGATGTATGCTGGTATCACCAGAAGAACAAAAGTACTATCAAGCTTTTAGATTCTATTTTAGCTACTCTAGCAATGCTGCTGAATATGAAGCTCTAGTCCAAGGTTTGGAGTGGGCAAGACAGAGAGGTATCCGCTGTCTAAAAGTTTATGGTGACAACAAGTTGGTCGTCAATCAGGTGAGAAAGTTGAATGCTGTTAAAAATGATATGCTCAGGTCTTATAGGAATAGGGTATAGGACCTCTTAGAGGGATTTGAGGCATTTAATCTAATTTCCATTCCTAGAGCTCAAAATAAAGATGCTGATAGATTAGCTGCTATGGGATCCGAGCATGATATTCCAAAGGAGATTTGTAGTGATAAAGCTAACCAGCATATCAAGATTATAGTTAGGCCTGCCGTTCCTGATAACGATATACACTGGGAAGTTTTTGATAGTGACCAAAAAATTGTCAGCTTTTTGAGAGAAGAAGTTGAGTTCTCACATGTTAATCAGGAAAAGCCGTAGCACCAGTACAGTGACTAGATTATTCAGCTAAAAAATAATAAGTTTCCAAAATGCTTGGTCACCCTAGAATCGGTTTTTAATACTGATGATGAAGCTAGAAGGCCCAAGGGGAGTATTCAAGTTCAGCAAGATCACTACGAAGAGGTTGAAGTCTTCAAAGAAAGGCTTCTTAAGTTAGGCAAGGTATGTATAGCTGAAGAGAAGCATGTTTCTATTCAGCTTTGTCAAGAATTTAATAATATATTTTCCTAGCAATATAGTGATTTAAAAGGATTTAATCCCCAGCTTGCTCAACATACTATTGAACTTGAGCTTAATGTCAAACCGATCAGGAAAAAGTAGAGGCCCTTGAATCCTAAGTTAGAACCTTTGATGAAAAAAGAACTAGGTAAGTTGATTGAAAGCCACATCATTTTTCCCATCAAGCATACCTCATGGGTTTCAAACCTAGTGCCAGTGAGAAAGAAAAATGGTGAAATAAGACTCTGTGTAGATTTTCGTGATTTAAATAGGGCCTCCTTAAAAGACCGTCATCCTCTACCTTCCATGGAGCAAATACTTCAGGTAGTTTCAGGTTTCAAAAGGTTTTCTTTATTAGATGGCTATTCTGGTTACAACCAAATATTGGTGAGAAGAGAAGATCAGTACAAAACAACCTTCACCACAAAATGGGGAACCATGGCTACCTGAAAATGCCCTTTGGTTTATCTAATGCCGGGGCAACCTTTCAAAAGGCCATGGATATGGCCTTTTAGGGTTTAATGTACAAGATAGTCTTAGTCTATCTTGATGATATCACTATTTTTTCTAAGGAGGCTAAGGATCATCTGAACCATTTGAGGCATATTTTTGAAAAGTGCAGGGAATTTGGGATATCACTTAACCCCAAAAAATGTGTGTTTGATGTTCATGAAGGAAGATTGCTCGGTTATGTGGTATCTAAATAGGGGATTACTATTGACCTTGAGAGAATAAGTGCCATCTTAGCTCTTCCCTTACTGGTGCATAAAAAAGGTTTACAAAGTTTTATTGGTAGGATCAACTTTGTTATGAGGTTTATCCCTAACATCATAGATTTAGTAAGTCCACTAACTCAAACGCTGAGAAAGAATGTACCTTTCAGCTGGACCAAGGATGGAAAAAGAAGTTTTGAGCTTATAAAGGAAGTATTGGCAACCGCACCTACACTTTTGAATCTTGACTTTTCTAAGGATTTCATTTTATATGCCTATGGAAATATTGATTCGCTTTCAGCTATACTTGTATAGCGAAATAATGAAGGATCTGAACAGCCCCTGGTGTTCTTCAGTTAGGGACTCAAAGATTATGAGCTCAAGTACACTTTTGTAGAAAGACATGTTCTTGCTGTCATAAGAAGCTTAAAGAAGTTTAGGCACATGCTCTCCAATAACAAGATTATATTAATGGTTGTTCATCCCAGTGTGAAGGAATTTTTGTTAAACAAAGATTTGAGTGATAGAAGAGCTAGTTGCGTCACCAAGGTGATGGAGTATGACCTTGAAATAAAGGTTACCAAACTAATCAGAGGGAGAGGTCTTTGCGAACAACTTACTGAGGACAACAACAATAGTATAACAGAGGAGGACAATTTTGTTTTAGCACTCCGATATGGACAACAAATTTCCATACCTGCTCCTACTGGTTGGATCATAGAAATGATGCATTTTTTATTAACTGGTGAGTGCCCTCTCGATCTGACTAGATCTAGAAGAAGGTATTATTGGCTACAGTCCATACCTTATGTTCTTTTAAAAGGTTTGCTGTTTAGAAGAGACTTTCATGGTGTCCTGCTAAGGTGTATTGAAGCTGACAGGTTGATAGAGTATTATATGAATTCCATCAAGGATCAGCTGATGGACACTTTTCTCCGAGGTCCACAGCTCTTAAAGTAATAAAAGGAGGCTATTACTAGCCTACCTTATTCAAAGATGCTCATGCATGGGTAAGAAGGTGCAAAGAGTGTGCTATGTTTGCTGGAAAAGAGAGGTTAGCAGCCCTCCCACTGCAACTGATTCAAGTTGATCAACCCTTCATGAAATGGGGTTTGGATTTTATTGGGGTTATAAACCCGCCATCAAGTGGAGGCCACAAATGGATACTCATAGCCACTAATTTTTTTTCAAAATGGACTGAAGCTATGGCACTCAAAAAAGCTAATGAATCTGTTGTGCTAAATTTTTACGAAGAGCTGGTTACCAGATTTGGTATCCCGGATTCTATTGTATCAGACAATGCCCTAGCTTTTCTGACTGGGCTGTCAAAAATGGAATATATCTGAGTACATCTTTGAATTATTATCTGCAAGGCAATGGATAGGCCGAGTCTACCAACAAGAACCTCCTAAGGATCATTAAGAGAACTATGGAGAACAATCAAAAGTCTTGGCACACCAAGTTAAAGTCAGCCTTGTGGGCTGATAGGATTACATCAAAAAGATCTACATGAATTTCTCCATACATATTAGTGTATGGAAAAGAGGTGAAGCTACCCATTTCAGTTGAACTCCTAGCCCTCGATCTAGTAAATCAGCTTGATATAATTGAAGAGGAGCCTATGACAGCAAGGTTGGCCTAGTTGATTGAGCTTGAAGAACTTAGAGCTGGAGCAGTGAAAAGGATTAAGCAATATCAGGCTCAAGTGAAAAAGTCATTCGATAAAAGGGCAGCCCCCAGAGTGTTCCAAGAAGGTGACATAGTGCTAAAGTGGGATGAATTTAAAAGTAGGCCTGGAAGGCACTCCAAATTTGATGTACTTTGGACTGGCCCATATATCATTACCGAGGAGAAGCAACATAATGCTTTCTAGCTATCCAAGCTAGATGGTGTAGTGGAACCAATCCCAGTGAATGGGATTCACCTCAAACATTGCTTCTGAGGTATGGTCCTAAATCTATACATAACTCTTAAAGTTCTAGAAGATGGTTGTTTTTCATTCCCTAAGTGTTGTCCCAGCACGGTAAATAGTTTCACTTTATTTTTTTTTTGGCTATCTTCAATAAAGTTTTGATGTTCTACTATGTCCTATGAGTCTCAAATGAGTTACAACCATGCACAAGGCTGCTCCAGCTCTATTCCTTTGTTTTCCCATGACTCCATGCCCAATGGATAGGCCTAGGCTACTGGTCTTCATGTTTAGTAGGCAAACATCCAGCAAAGGTCGCCAGAAATGTTACCTAATTTTTGCCTATGGGCTCAATTAGGGAGGGTAACCCATGTTTTTAGGGATTCTCAAAGACCAAATTAAGGAACACTTGCATCAAGATCACTTTTTTTAACTTGTTTTCTTCTTGTGCAGGAACAGGGGAAAATGATGTTTTAATTCGGCACGTGGATTAAATGTGGCTCCCAAGAGGGTTGAGCCTAGCGTGCAGGTCTTCAGTTTGGGGATGGGTTTCGCCTTTTATGTTTTTCCTTGTCTTTACCCTTTTTCTTTTTTTATTTCTTCTTGCCTTTTCCTTGTTCTACTGGGGGTGGAACCAGGTCTGGATCTGAACTTGGAACTTTTTCAAAGTTCTGGATTTAGTTTTGATCCTGCTTCTACCAGGCTTGTTCATTTGTCTTCCCTTCTTTCTCTTTTCTGTGGTTGGGGCTATTTCCTTCCCTTCTATTTCTTCTTTTTCCTGTCCCCTTTCCCTTCGTCCTTGTGTATCGTTGGAGGTAGGTTCGGGTCAGCATTCAAACTTGAAACTCGATGAAGGTTTCAGGTCCAGATTTGGCTCTAGTTCCAGTTCTTCCTTTTATGTTTTGCCTTGTTCATCTTTGGGTTCCTGTTTCCGTTCTGGTTCCACCCCTGCTTTCGCTGGCCTTTTTTCTTCCTTGTATTTTGTCGGGGGATGCTTTTCCATTTTTTCCTTCCTCCTTTCCTTTACCATCTTTGAGTTTTGTCGGAGGTGGGTTTGGGTCAGAATTCAAACTTGAAACTCGATGAAGGTTTTAAGTCTGGATTTGGTGTCGGCCCTGCTTTCGCTAGGATTCATCTGTCTTCGCTTTCGCCCCCTTTCTTCCCTCGGTTCTGGTTCTGATTTCATCTTGGCCCTGCCCCCGCCAGTTTTGAAAAATATCAATGTAAAGGAGTTCCTTCGCCAGAGGATGAGGACATCGACATGAGGTCTTCCTAACCGTTGGGTGTCTTGCCAAGTGAAAATGTCATCACTATGACTTCATCCGCCCGATGTGACCTCTCCCCGACAGGCCGATGTCTTGCCGACAACAAAGGGTATTCTATAAGATGTCTCAGGGAAGTGAGGTGGTCTCAGCGACAGAAGCGGGAATTGATATGAAGAAAAGAGATCACTATGAGGTCTTGTTGATAGTGATCACCTTGCCCACGGAAATGAGCATTGTTCTAACTTTTGTAGCTTGGTGAGAACTATTGCCGATAGTCCTAAGTTACACCGATAGCTACTGTATGACATGCTCACATCAAGGAAACACGATTTTCCTCTCGCCGACATGTGACCCTTTTGAAGCAACCTTTGACCACCTTGGAATCCACCTGGCACAAACTCTACCAATCAGAAGGTGCTAGGGAAAATCACGGGCAGTTTGACTGTTCGGCTCCACTCCGCGAACAAGATCGACTCAGCATGACGACATCTCTCTACTCTGAAAGAAAGGGTGATTAGTTAGTAATGGCACTGAATCTAATGGATAGATCTGATATTGCTTCTTGAAGGGGAGGTAGCCGTGAGTCACTTTAGTAGCTGGAGGATCAAGGGGACATTAATGACCTTGTTGTAGAGCATTCAAGGCGACTCTGACAAAATCTTAATGGCAGACTCGAAGGCTGCAAGACAATAATGATAGTTGTAAAAGATCTGAAGGCTATGCCCATGGATGGGCTTTCACTAACATGAGTAGGGGGTGTGCATTTAGTGCTTCATTGACTTCATTCCAACCCATCTAGGGCCGACGTGTCTAGGTGCTGACTCATTTTTGAAACCCTAATGCAGGGGGCCGACCTTTGGTTGTATATATGGCATTTTTTCCTTTTTGTAAAGCTGTTCTTAGTTAGGAGACTATTGAAAGAGCATTATTCAGACTTTGTAACTCATTCTTTATGAATACTATAGATCTGTAACAAAGACACTCCTTATTTTCTCAATAGAAAGTTATTTCCTTCATATTTTTTCTTTGTTGTTTAGTAACTGGTTGTGAGTTGCATGATTAAATTTTGTGTGATCCTTTATTTGATTAGATTCCTCTAGTGCTAGATGCAAAGGATATTATGTCACAAAGTTGGTTTATGTTAGTGATCTCTTTCTTTTGCGTTTATACCTATGAAAACATCTTGTTTTCCTTGTGTTAAGCATTAGAACAGTCGGAGCCTTACATAGACTCATTTTTTGTAAACATAAATCTTTGTATTGTGAGATTGTTTGGTTCTCTTGAGATCTTCTATGAGTTTTCTGTAGTATTATCTTATGTTTATCTTTGGTGTATCACCTGTTAGTGATAGGTTTTAAATTAAAAGTATATCATTCTTACTTTTTTCCTCATCATTCTTTAGTTTTCCCTAAGATATCTTAAAGGGAACCAGCCCATAACCTGGAGGTCCACTTCGTTCCCAGGTCACCCACAACCTTGAAGTGTTCCCATGTGTCCATAGGTTGCTACAGCCGATAGCTTAGCAAGGGTGAAAACTTTATTTGACAATAATTACAATGACAAAATGGCTTACAACCAGAAAATGAACTGATAAAGTAAACCTAGTGAGTGCGAATTTAGTTCCAATGAAGCTCAGTAAACTGACTTGACACACTTCATCATACTCACTCTTCTTCACATTTATATTCACAACACAATCATCACACACACAATATTAAAAAACTATCCAATATATATATATATATATATGATCTCTCTGCAAGCATCAATTAGATCAGCCTAATTAGATGCACTTCTTATTCACGAAAAATACCAACTGTCGGCTTCAAGCTTTCTCAAAATTTTTCCAAGAAGCAATTCAAACATCCAACACGCTACATCAAGTCAGCATGGACCTAAGATAGGTCACAGATATGTCTGCATAATAAAAATTAATTCACCATTACATAATACATCCATTAGGTCATTCAAGGATAGACCTAATATCATAATTGCAATCACCAAAGTAATGTCGATACACCATATGAGCATCTAGATACGTGATATCTTGAATGTACGTGCTCCCAACATCCACGAACCATTTCCAAAAATCGCAAGAAATAATAATCACCAACAAATAAATGCAGACCAAAACACCAGAGGATGTAAGCAAAATACCAGAGGATATAAACATTATACTGGTTCAAATACCAAACTAGAGTACCAAAAAAAATTCAGAGTTGATCTTGCAGTTGCAATTCATATATCATGGCGACATCAATGACAACACAAAATAACAAAATGAGATGTTATTCATTTTTCCAACACTAGAAAAAACACTAAAACATACTAATTAGGCACTAAAAGGGAAATCTTACATGTTGAACTGTGATCCTAGTTGTGTTTTTTTTTTGGATTTTGTAAGAGATATCACACAAAAATAAGATGGTTGACTTGTCTTTTTTAGGGAAATAAGGCTATTTTTAGCAATTAATTTTGAGTGGCTTATCATTGGTATAACACATGAAAGACACACCAAACACTTGAGCATAGTCCTAAATTATTCAAGTAGGAGTGTAATCTTAATGTCGGACCACAAGCCAAAAGGATAATACCTTCCATTTAAAATGGGTAACTAGGGTATGCAAAGGTAATGCACCACTTTTACACCCCTTACCTTAGAAGGAAAAGTTCTCACCAAGGGATATTTTTTACCTCAACAAAAGAAAGTACATGGTGAGTAACTTCTGGAATGATTAATTGTACCCTACACCACACTAAGCTATGATCGAATGGTCATAAGCTAGGATATAGAAGTTCTCTAGGGAGTCCTAAAAATAATCAGAGGATACAAGACACACAAATGTGAACAGTAGCCTATCTACAAGCATGAGGTAGAAGTTGGACTAAAGCTCATATTAGCACTTCACCCTACATCTTAAATCACTAGGGGCCTCACGGATTTTCTAGACATGATGTAGCTAGATTGGGGTACAAATTTCATTATACCCCCTTTATATACCTAATCGGTAAAACATGGTGAGGTCATCCCTTGGGGTGATCAAATCCCCAAGGAGACCTCCTAGAGGGAAGGGATTTACTAGGTGTTTTTGATCACCCAACATCACACTAGAAATAAGGGGAGAGCATACACACAAAACTAAGAAAATATTATGATCTAATATAAAACAAAGATGAGGGAATGTGTAGTTTCTGATCCCCAAGATTGCACTAGGTGCAAGGGGAGAGCAGACACCAAACAATAACCCTCCAAATACAACAAACAAAGTTAATTTCCCACAAATCTAACCTTTTCATGTAACTAAACGAGTGGTACAACCAAATCTTCGACAAGCATTGCTAGATAAAAATGCTAGTAGTTTCTATTTTTCAACATCTTGGAGAAGCATGACATATTTTCACAATTGGTTAGTGACCAAAAATGTTAGGAAAAAAATAAAAAATAGCAAAAATTGACTAAAATAGAAAAGGCACCAAAGTACAAAGTAGAGAAATTGAAACAAAAAAAATATTGATCTGTCAAATAGATGCACTAAAATAGAAAATGTACCAAAAACATAAAGTTATACCTAAGAAAGAAAGGTGTAGCAACAAAAATCAAAGGGATTGAAGAATCCAACGCATTGAAATATGATGCAGAGGCACTAATCCAAAACACCTCCAAGAAAAATTCCAGAACCTATAAAAACAAAAACGACAACAAAAATAAATATCTAAAATTGAGAAAATAGATAGACAACCTGTTAGTAAACAACTAAAATTGACAAAAATGTGTAAAAAACAAAAAAATAAGATAACAAAAATTATAAGGTTAGTAGAGGTGTTGAAGTAGTATGCATGGGCATTGAGCCATCATAGATGTTGAACCATGTTGCAAAGGCACTAATATCAAAGATAGAGTCATTAAACCACAATTAGATTTGTTGTTATGTTATCTAAAATGTGAAAACTTGCACAAAAACTCAATTTTTTTAGTTTGAGGGATGTGAGTCCCACCGAGCATATGCCAAAATGATGGAATGATAAGATAACAAAAATACAAATATAAAAGAAATAACCAACAATTACCTCAATCTCTTACCCTCCTCACCTCATTGATAGAGTTGAAGTGAAGCACCCATTTCCCTTGGTTTACTCTTGATAGTGCAACTATGTGGTTGTTCTCCAATGCAACATATCCTTGGTATGGAAGAGATTTAGATGATAAAATCAACAATACAATCTTAGCAAACATGAGATGATCCAAATGGGTTGGAAAGGCTCCAATTTAAAGATTTTTAGAAGGATGAATGGAGGGACAAGACCCTCTTGTGAGATGGACGATTAAGATTGAAGGAGAGAATGTAAGCTTAGCCTTGTGACAAGTGTCACAAGGTAGAGACATGTGAATGTGACATGTTGTATGGGGAAGATAGAAATGTGTGCTCACACATGTGTGGGTACACATTAGGAAGAACAAGGAGATGACAAATGGAAACAAAAGTGACAAAGTGTAAGAGGTGTTGGCTTGGAGGTGTAATTGTAGACACCTAAATTTGACAACTTACATTTGGTCAAATTTATCCCTTTCCATCTAAATATCCTCTTACCCACATTAATTAAATAATATTTCTATTATTTAATTAATACTCCTAAAGTCCACCAAATCCCTAAGGTATTTAATTAAATAATTAAATACTTTACCCCTTATCCATTTCGTCCATAATAAAATAGATAATCTATTTTTTTAATACCTGCATGTCCCATCCTCCATAATCCACTCTTAATCTTAATCCACCTTGCTTAATCCTTGATCAAGGATGTGCACATTCCTAATCATTGATCAGGGAGGTGTCACATCCTCCATAATATGCAAGTGGATCACTAACCCTCATTACCCACCTAATCATTTGCCTAATCCCTCACTTACACAACCTAATCATTAATTAACTATCCTAACCCACTTCTTGGTCAACTCTCCCCTTCCCCCAAGGAATTTTTAATTCCTTTTTGTCTTCCCAAGATCCTTTTGAGGAATTTTAAATTCCTCCCTCATTCCCCAAGGAATATTAAATTTATTTTTATTCTTCCCATGTCCTTAAGGAATTTTTAATTCCTTTTATCCTTCCCATGCAAATTAAAAAGGACTTTTTAATTCCTTTGGTCAACCTTTGATCTCAACCCTTGATCTTCCCCCTTTCAAACTCCACCTTCCATTCCCACCTCCCTTGCTAAATGGCTAACACGTAGACATTTTTGTAGGCCAACCATTCTCAACCACAATCTATCACATTAATCTCAATCTTTCAATCTCCATAGCCAAATCCTTGCAACCATAGCCATCTCACATCCATTTTGTGACCAAATCAAGAAAAATCAAGTTGTTATGCTGTCAAAATTGATTTAGGAGCACACATATCAACCTATCAAAGAGGGAAAGAAAATTCATCAAGCTCAAACAAGGTAATATTTTGGTATTTTATTTGCAATTTTTAGTTTCAACTTTAAGCCCTAATCTAAGTGTTTTGTTTTGTTCTTATCCTTTTTCTTGAGTTTATTTGTTACATTTTAGATGCGGTAAAAAAACTGCACACATTTCTAGCACACCCGATGGGACCCACATCATGGGTCCTTTGAGTTTTCTTTTTGTTTCAATCTTGTAGGTTCAAATTTTTTAGCACTACAGAGTCGAATCTGCCTAACGGGTGAATCCACCTAATTGCAGGGGAAAACATGCTAGCACAGGTGCGATTGCACACCTTCCGCTTTCTTGGAGAGGTGATTCTGACATTGTTTCTATGGATATAGGTGAATCCACTACCTAAACGAGCAAGTTTTCTAACAGGAAAGTTTGATGATGAGTGAGTTTGCTGACAAATGAGTTTGCTAACGGGAAAATTCATTACCTGAACAAGTGAGTCTATTGATGGGCGAGTATGTTGATGGACGAATCTACTGACAGGTGAATTTGCTGATGGGTGAATCTACTGATAAGTGAACCTAATACATACAGAGGCGAATCTGCCCTACACAAGGGAAAACCTATGGTAATCTAGAGACCTAAAATTTCTAGTTTTCACTTTTGTTTGGTTTTGGTTTTTAGCTATTAATCTTCTCACTTATTTTTTTATGATTTTGGGATCTCACTAATAAGTTGTGCAGCTTGTCCCACATTTTATGAAGAACAGAGATCAAAAATACTAATTTATCTTCTATAGGATGATCGGTCGAAGACCCTTAGTTTAGTTATGTCTGTGTGTCTTTTTTTGCACTAATTTAGGCACACATAGATTAATTCAAGGGTCAATTAATCTGTTTGTTGTGTTTGGGAGTGGGTTGGTGACGTATCCACTCCCCTTGCACCTTTCTTTGATCCTAGGTGACAAGAAATCACAACTCATTCCAGTCTAGTATAGTCCACCCAGAGAGTCCTAGTGCACATATGCTCCTCTCTTGCGCTACATGAGAGCCTGGGGACTAGCCAAAACATCTTGTATTTCCTTCCCTTAGTGAAACTTGCTTGGTATTTCATCACTCGAGGCACAATCTCAACCACATGTTATCAGCGGGGTATATAAAGGGGGGAGAGCTAAAGTTTTACCTCAATATAGTCTCGTCGTGTTTAGTGAAGCATCAAAGCTAGGGTGATACCTAGATAAAGACATGCAGGGTTGGTCTGAGTTTTTAGCACCTCACCGGGGCTCCCAATCCATGCTTGTGATGGGCTGGTGTTCATAGTTGTGCCTCACACACCCTCTTGGTGTATTAAGGATGCATGAGATAGCCTTGTTCAACCTAGATAAAGACCCATGTTCAACCATGGCTTGGTTTAGTGTAGAGGATGCGCACCATACCCCGAAGTTACTCACCACGTACTCCCTTGGGTTGAGGTAGAAATCCTCATGTTGGACTATGATAGTCTCTGAGTGAGAGAGTGAAGGTGAGCCTGTGGTGTCTGTTGATGACCCTGTGCCACTGAATCTCTAGCTATCTGCCTTTGAGAGAAAGGGTGATCTAGAGAACCACCCTAGTATTAGAGAGTATTAACCTTGGGGTGTCCCCTAAAGGTGGTGGTCCTACATTGAGTTAGGAAACCCATAATACTAATTTTAGGATTTTGTTGTTTGGACTATTTTCTTGTATTATACCAGTGTTTGTTGTTAGTCTGAGTCTATCCAGCCATCTGCTTTTTTTTTGCTATGTTTTTTGTCCTTTTCCATAGTTTGTCCCTGCCCTCAATGGTGAGTTTGCTTTTCACAGGGGTGAAATTGCTTTGCAAACAAGCGATACTGCCTTGTAAAAGGGAAATTCTACATCTTGAGTCTAGTCTAGTCATCCTTTAGGTGAACTTTCTCTTGTCAAGGGAAAATTTTCTTGTGGGTCTCTTAGTTAGGTGACCCCACATCCACTTGTTCCCTAGAATAGGAAATCCTTTCATACTATCATACTCTTAGGAAACTCTGTATCTAGTTCATACCATCCCCGTCTTCCTGTTCCCTAGAACAAGCGATCCCGTTAGCTTCCTTGGTGATCTCACTATCTTAATAGGTGAGTCTATGTCCCTTCCATATCTCCCTTTTTTGTATCATCCCCATCTGCTTGTTCCCTGAATAGGAGATCCTACTATCTTAACAGGAAAGTCTATGTCCCATCCATATCTCCCTTGTCCGTATATCCCTTATAATAGGTGAATCTGCTATCTACAGAGGTGAAACCGTGTCCAGTCTATATCATCCATGTCCTTACAACCTCCAGCATAGGTGATCCCATTATCCTCATAGGCGAGTTTGTGTCTGTGTCTCCCTATCTTCTATTAGTACATCCTCTAGCATAGGCAATCTTGTCCTCCTCATAGGAAATTCCATGTCCTCATCTCCCAGCTCTCCTTCCATACATCCTATGGAAATAGTCAACCTATTGTCTACAGGGGTGATCTCATTTCAAGTATGTACCATCCCCATCCACTTGTTCCCTAGATAGGTGATCTTGTCATCCTCATAGGTGAACCTGTTGTCTATAGGGGTGATCTCGCATCAATTTTGTACCCCCTTTGTCTATTTCATCCCTAGATAGGTGACTCCATCCCCTGCATAGGTGATTGCATCATCCCACATCCATACCGAGTCTTTCCCCAATAGGCGATTTCATTTCTCGCTTGGGTGAACCTGCAAACCCTTCCATATAGTCAATCTATATAGGTGATCTTGTCCTTACCAATAGGAATTCTTGATACCCACAAGGGTGATTCCATGATGTCTTAGAATAGGAAAATTCACATCCTAGAGAGGAAAATTTTCTCTCAACAGAGGCGAATCCGCTTCCCATCCAAAATCCAGAGAGTCAGTCCTTTCTCTCACAATTAGCCTCTATCTTCTTGAGTCCAAAATCATAACCCAATCATTTTTTCATCTTCATATCCATCTCCAAATGATCATTTTAGCTACATCCTCAAACCTAGGAGTGTATCTTGTCATATCTTCGAATCATCCTAATATGAGCTTCAATCCAATCCTAATTTTATCTTGAATGAAACCTCAATCTGAGCTTAATATACATCCCAATTTGATCTTTAGTCCATCCACATCCAAGATCTTTTGATATTGAAACAAATCTTTAGATCCCTTCTACCATGTTCTTCTAATCCATTTTATTTATCTTTTCATCATCTCTTCTTTTCTTCTAACTATCTATTCACATCTTTTCAATCCATATCTATCCAATCCAACATCATGAATCCTTATACCCCATCAATGCAACCAAAAATAATAGTCAAGGAAAATCCCAATGATGTTAATGATGATAGTGAAAGTCTTGTTGATCAAGATGAGTACAATATAGACCCTCTTGATGCTATCATTTCTAGTAAGCTTTCCCAAGCCATCATCCAAAATCCAATCACTCATCCAAGCTATCCCATCACGCTTTCATCCATACCTAATAGCAATCCTTATGATACCTTTGACAAGGGATATCAAGTATCTTCCCCTTCCACATATTCATCATATCCTTCATCTACATCTCTCTTATCCAACATCCACATCATTTTATCCTAATCCACCATCCCAATATTCCTACCTTAATTCCCCATCCACTTTCTCTAACATCAATTCACCATCCAAATATTGCTATCCTAATCCTCCATCCATGTCCTCCTATACTAATCCTGTCCCCACATCCTATTGTCCTAATCCACCATCTCAATCTTCCCACCTTAATCCTCCATCCCAATATTCATATCTTAATTATCCATCAACTTTCTCTAACATCAATCCACCATCCACATACTGCTATCCTAATCCTCCATCAATTTCCTCCTATACTAATCCACCACCCACATCCGCTTGTCCTAATCCACCATCTCAATCTTCCCACCTTAATTCTCCATCCAAATATTCCTACCTTAATTCCCCATCCACTTTCTCTAACATCAATCCACCATCTACATACTCATCATATCCTTCATCTACATCTCTCTCTTATCCATCACCCACATCCTCTTGTCCTAATTCACCATCCCAATCTTCCCACCTTAATCCTCCATCCCAATATTCCTATCTTAATTCCCCATCCACTTTCTCCAACATAAATCCAACGCCCACATCCTCTTGTCCTAATCCACTATCCTAATATTCCCACCTTAATACTCCATCCCAATATTCCTATCTTAATTCCACATCCACTTTCTCCAACATCAATCCAACACCCACATCCTCTTGTACCAATCCACCACACAATCTTCCCATCTTAATCCTCCATCCCAATATTCCTATTTTAATTCCCCATCAACTTTCTCCAACATCAATCCACCATACATATCCTCCTATGTCACTCCATCTTCCACTCCATCATATCCTAATCCTCCACTCCATGATTCTAATCCACCATCCATATCCTCCTATGTTACTCCATCTTCCACTCCATCATGTCCTAATCCTCCACCTACTCCCAGTCCTCCATCCAATCCCATTCCTCCATCTAATCCTCATCCACCAATCCATAATCCTAGTCCTCGACCCATTCATAATCCTTCATCTACTCCCACCACACCATCTAAGCCTACAATAAGTAAGTACCTCATTTTAGATGTCATCCAAGGACTCGTGACAAAGAAGAAATCCCCAAATCCACATCCTAATGTCATCGAGCCATTCCACCCCACTCCACCA
This sequence comes from Sequoia sempervirens, assembly GCA_007258455.2. Lineage (NCBI taxonomy): Eukaryota > Viridiplantae > Streptophyta > Pinopsida > Cupressales > Cupressaceae > Sequoia > Sequoia sempervirens. The sequence continues at coordinate 123,884,154 of VDFB02000007.1, read as the reverse complement.
TGTATGATTGCTAGTGATGAGACCCTTTTTCATCCTACACCTATCACTCTCATTTCCACTCCTAACAATGACCAAACCATTGAAATCGTCCAATCCATTGAATCCATTGAATCCGTATCTTCCACTCCTAGAACTGTTGAAACCATCACAGTCAATCATATCCAAGCCACTCCCCCTAGTCCTAGTATCACTAAAATCTACTCCCTTGAACTTCATGAATCCTCTATCTTTTCATCTCCCCCATTCGAGGATTCCATCCAACATTCCTCTTCCACCACACTATCTACACCCATTGAAACTTTCTAAGAGCATGATCCAAAGCATACCAACATGTCCCCTCATCCACATCAAGATCCTATCATCTCACTGACTCCATATAAAGATCATAATAGCTCATCCACTCTATACCATGATCCTCTTATAAATCGAGATCCTATCATACCACCTAATCCCTCTCATGATCCCCTATCCCTCACACCTCCTAATCAAGATGCTACCATCCCCTCATCTCCATCTCATGATCCTTCATTTCCACCTAGCCATGCCATCCCAATGCCACTTTTATATCCCCTTGGTACCCTTACATTCATCCATGGTGGTTTCCTTGCAGAAGAAGAAGAAAGTATATACACCGCCCATCCTCCACCTAATAATGGACTCACATCATGCTTCCAAAATAATAAGCGTCCTACCATAGATTGAATGCTCAAGATCATGAACTACTAAGGAAAAGGCTTAGGCCTTCATGAGCAAGGTATTTTGGAGCCCATCCATGTCAAAGAGCAACCACGTGCACAAGGTCTTGGATATATCTCTCAAGATTTGCAATCCAAAAATATTGGTACAACCTCCATACATCCTCAATGAGCCTCTTCCAAAAGAATAGCAGGCTCTTCCTATCACTCCACCACACCATTTGTCACCATCCCTCCTCCATCATATCACCTCAAAACAACCATCCATATTCCTCCTTCATCCTCCAAATCTATTTTGGGTCCTTATGTCCCTCCATCCACCATCACTCATCCTTCCTCTACTATGTCTATTTTGGGTCCTTACGTCCCTCCATCCACCATCGCACATAATCCATATGCTAAATCCATTTTAGGACTATATATCCATCAATCACCTATCATAAATATCCCACTCTCATGTTCCCTAATCAGGATCAACAAAGGCACATAACTACACATCCTCCATCCACAAATCATCCTCAAAAGGCTACCTCTATCACCCCATTTCTATCCTCTCCACATCATCCATCTCCTCATACCCATTCTATTTCTATTAAAAGCACTTTGGATGCCAAAGTAAAATGGCATAAATCTAAACATCCACATGAATCTAAAGATCCCCATGTCCCCTCTAAAGGAAATGATGAAGAAAATAAAATCCCATCCAAAAGTGTAATCAATCACAAAGACTACACAAGCCTATTAAAGCAAAAATAATTTAACCATGTGGATCTAGAGAAAATGATGTAATGCCTTCAAAGGAAACATCTGTAACAACATCCAAAGTTGCTAATCCAAAAGCTAATCATACACATCCTTCATCTTCTAGATCTATTTTAGGTCGTTATGTCCAAAAATTCACTATCCCAACTCCTCCATTATCCCCACATTCTCCATCCATTAATGCTCATGTCATTTCACATTCCCCACCATATGTGCCAATGTTGGTATTGAAAACATTCCCCTGTCACACGTCCACCCCATCATTTCATCCATGCACTTTCCAACAGTGCATCCATTATCCCACATATCTGCCACATCAAATCCCTTTAATCCATCCCCTTGCATAATCCATCCATCCTAACCAGGTTGTACCAACATCCAATAGTCACTCCACACATGGGCTCTTATTACCTCATATTGAACGTGATACTTGAGTCCTTTAGCTATCCTCTTATCACCTGTCTTCCAAAACCATTTATCCAAATCCCTATCCTCATCCATCTCCATTCACATACTATTCCAAAATTCCAAAAAAGTCAAAAAAGTAAAAAAAAATCATCCAATGGTAAAAACTTGGCAAACAAGCACTTTGGATAAGTACCATGATGAAAACCTAGCAATAGGAATCATTTGTAAATCCCCCATCCATTTTCTTTCCACACTTGGGGGAAAATTCATGTTATACATCCCCTTCATCCTTCTCCTTCATCATACCTACCCTATCCCATTTATCCCAATCCCTCCATCCTCATTGTGATCTTGCTATAGATAGGGGAAAACATATATACATGCTTTAGAAACCTCTTGGAATACATTCCCCTCATCCATACAGTATCATATTCCTTATTCTCTCCATCTACCTTCCCTATCCATGGATCCTATTGCCATCCATCTACCTCCCTTATCCATCCATGCATCCTATCCATATCTATCTCACTTCCTTATTCACTCATCCTCCTATCTTCCATCCCTCTTGCCTCATCACACATGGCATATCTAGGGTGGGGCCTCTCCTTCTTTGTGACATATTCCTTGGAGACAATATCCATCCATTCAAATACACATCATTATCTTCCCATCCATACATCCACTAATCCTTTTCCATCTTCCCATCCTTATCTTTCTATCTATCCATCATATCATCCCTTCCACCTTCCCATCCTTATCTCTCTATCCATTTATGTCTATCCTCATTCTATCTCATAATCCCTTGTCATTGGTATCTAGCTATAGGCTACTCCCATGCAACCCAATTCCATTCATCTCACTATCATCAATCCTTTCTATTTTTGACATCTTGCTAATTGTATGCCACTCTTCATTTCTCATTTATCTATCATGACATCCTCCCCATTCATCTTTTGATGATTTGGATAACTATCAGATTTATAAGCTTCATGCAGTCCACATCCAATATATCAACCATCCTATCCAGAAGGTCTATCTGGTCTTAGCTTTAGTCCATCCTTTTGTGTTAGTCCCCATCATTTGTCAATCTAGTTTTAGCTTTGTCCATCCATCGAGGTCTCCATTGTCCTCTTTTCGCTTTTATCCATGGTCAATGTTAGTCTTTTATCAAACTATGAGGTCTATGTGCTTTCATGCAAGAAAGGCCATCAATCAGTGAGCCCCAAAGACCTTAGGTCTTTCCTTAGGTTTTGTCTTGGTGTCGTGTCATGTCATAAAGTGTGTCCCTATCTAGCTGGTTCCTAAAAGAAAAATCTATTTGAATATTGAGGTCTAATCAGTTTCAGGTATCTTGAGTCATGTCGATCACCTAATCTACCCTCCATCTTTGGTCTTAACAGGATGTATCCTTCCTCAAATCAGACCATGTCAATCCCATCCACCTATTGGTCCTATGGAAAATGATATTTGAAATTGATTGTGATCTTTTGGTGCTTTTTTATTTTGTTTATCATTTGAGCTTCCTATTCTACCTACTCAAGGCCACCACGATCCATCATATCATGGTGTGTTTTGACTAGTAGACATAGGGGCATATCTTGATTTTCTACATGATCTTGTCTTCCTAGTTGTCCCATGTAGTACCCACCAAGATCCTTGTGGTCTTGTATTATGTTGGGGCATCCTTTGTGTTTGTGGTTTTCCAAATTTGACCCTACGAAAGCCCCTACAACCTTGGGACATTGGACTAACCTTTTGTTTGTTGTGTCAGTCCCATGCATGTGATACAGAGTCACCTTGGTTCCTCATACCCTAGTGCATAGTATCTCATGCTATATAAAATTAAGTGCTCATTATATGGAAGCATAACACATAACAATTAAATTTCTTGATTTGATTACTATCCATTTATCTCCCCATCTCCCATCCTCTCATTTATCAAAATCCACCCATCCATTCACCCTAAATATTTCTCATCCATTCATTCTTTATCACTCCTCATCTATTTATCCTATCCATTTTCATCTCTCCACTTCCTCCATCCTCATCGTATCATCATCTCTTCAATCTTCTTAGGATAATATATTTATCATTCTAAGCATCTTTTCTTCCATTATCATCATTCATTTGAACAATATCACATCTCAATCCAATCCTAATCAATTCAATCTAGCAAAAATCATCTAATCACATCCTTTTTCTTGTTCCCATCCTTGCTACAGGCCTTGATCCAATCATCATCATCGTCATCATCATCATTGGGATGTATCCGTCCCTATCCTTTTGTGTTGTTTTGGGATGTATCATTCCCTCATTAACAACATCATCATCATCATCATCATCGGGATGTATCCTTCCCTATCCTTTTTTGTTATTTTGGGATGTATCCTTCCCTCATCAACAACACTATCATCATCATCATCGGGATGTATCCTTCCCTCATCAAAAAAAGTATCATCATCATCATCATCAGGACGTATCCTTCCCTATCCTTGTGTTGTTTTGGATTATATCATCCCCTCATCAAAAACACTCCATCCACCATCAATGAATCTTGGCTTGTAGCTTGATCGGGGCAACATCATATTTTTGTTTGAATCCATTTTCGCTTCCATTCTTATTATCTTCTCTTCCCAATTTCCTATTGCTTATCATCCTCTGTTGTCCATAATTTTGCATCATCTTAATCATCTACCCTTGCATCATCTCATCCATTTCAAGAGCACACTCATGTTCTCCTCAACCTGCATGTCCTCTCAAGGGGGCATCCTAAATCTCTAATCTTTACCTTCACTCCCATAATCTTTTATCCTAGTCACTCTTTTGAATGTCTGAGGCACATTTCCTAATCTAATCATCTTCTTCCTGGTGTTATGTCTTAATCTTCTGTGAAATGATGCTACTTGATAACACCATCTCAAAGAGGGGAAAAATGTGGACACCTTAATTTTACCACTTACATTTGGTCAAATTTATCCATTTTCATCTAAATATCCTCTTACCCACATTAATTAAATAATATTTCTATTATTTAATTAATAAGTCTAAAGTCCTCCAAATCCCCAAGGTATTTAATTAAATAATTAAATACTTTACCTCTGATCCATTTCCTCTAGAATTAAATAAATAATCAATTTATTTAATACCCTCATGTCCCATCCTCCATAATCCACTCTTAATCTTAATCCACCTTTCTTAATCCTTGATCAAGGATGGCACATTCCTAATCATTGATTAGGGAGGTGTGACATCCTCCATAACATGCAAGTGGGTCATTAACCCTCTTTACCCACCTAATCATTTGCCTAATCCCTCACATACACAACCGAATAAATAATTAACTATCCTAACCCACTTCTTGGTCAACTCTCCCCTTCCCCCAAGGAATTTTTAATTCCTCTCTCATCCCCCAAGGAATATTAAATTTATTTTTATTCTGCCCATGTCCCTAAGGAATTTTTAATTCCTTTTATCCTTCCCATGCACATTAAAAAGGAATTTTTAATTCTTTTGGTGAACCTTTGATCTCAACCCTTGATCTTCCCCCTTTCAATCTCCAATGTCCATTCCCATCTGCCTTGCTAAATGGCTAAAACTTAACCATTTTTTTAGGCTAACCATTCTCAACCATAATCTATCACATTCATCCCAATCTTCAATCTCCATAGCCAAATCCTTGCAACTATAGCCATCTTGCATCCATTTTGTGACCAAATCAAGCAAAATCAAGTTGTTATGCTGCTGAAATTGATCTAGAAGCACACATATCAAGCTATCAAAGAGGGAAAATAAATCCATCAAGCTCAAACAAGGTAATATTTTTCTATTTTATTTGCAAGTTTGAGTTTCAACTTTAAGCCCTAATCTAATTGTTTTGTTTTGTTTTTATCCTTTTGCTTGAGTTTATTTCTCGCATTTTAGATGGGGTAAAAACACTACACATAGTGATAAATGGGAAGAAAAGGAAAGTGTAGGGTGGTTCCATGGGGAAGAGGATCTCGTACATGTGTGAGCATCCAATAGAAAGGGAGGTCAAAGGATGGATTGGAGAGCAAAAGTGGCATGTGCATGCAAGAATTTAAGAGGTCTTGGAGGACACATGTCATATGGCTACAAGTTTGGGGAAGTGCAATGAATTAAAAATTAGAAGAAATGTTAATGAGGATTAGGAGGTGGATTAAATTAATTAATCAAGGATTAACTTAATTGGGATTAGAGGACGTAGGGAAATAAAGACTAAGTTTGAATTAAAATAAATTAATTGATTAACCTTTGAGAAATGGAGCATTAATTAAATACAATTTAATTAAACATGATGGTGTAAGGGAAATAATCAAATAAATTATTTGATAAATTAATAAGAATGAGGATAATAATTAATTAAATATTTAATTTAAATAATTATGAATTAAAAGTATAATTGATTAAATTGTAATTTAATTAATTATGGAATTAGGAGTCAATTTAGGGTGTCTACAATTTTAACTCATTTTAAAATTATATAGATTAATTAATTAATTTGAAAATGAATATATTAGAAATCTAGATGATAAAATTAAAGTTATACATATAGACCTAATTAGATGTAAAAAATAAAAAAGAACTAAAATAAAAATGTACCTCAAAGCCAAAGAGGAGATTTATTTGACTATAACAAAGAACTATTACCTTGACTTTGAGATTGGATCTAGAACGAACAAAATGATAGGAGCATGTTTTAAGATTTTAGAAATGTGTGTGAACCTAGAAATAACATGCACCTAGAGTATCTACAACCTTTTCCCAAAAGTTTCAATCATGAACGTCTTATACAACCATAAACCTAGTCTTTGAAACTTTGGTTCCTAGAACAAATATTTGCATATACCTACACATACAAATGGAAGAAAGAAGAAATATTGAGACATTATACTCTAAGGATAGGAAGTTGGAAAGCTCTTTACCTTATGCTTTAGTCAATCCCCATTGATTGGTTCAATGAGTTTGTATAAAGTTTTAAGATACACTAAATGGTAGAAAATGATGTGGTAAATTATGATGTCAAATTATTAATACTTGATGCAATGAAATGCAATGGATGTTAGAGTGACCTAGTGGAAGAATTAAGGTTTTGACATTTATTGATACATGGATTGATTTATTTGAGATGATTGATGCAAAATAATTCTTATGAAGACTATTGAGTGATCCTTTGGGATCGTGGGCATAAACAAGTGGTGAGATCTAAGGATGATTGAAATGACTTAGGGAAGTATCCTTTCATACATATCTTAAGTGCACAATTTGAACTTTTTTAGTGCAAGATCATAATTAATGATTAGTTGGAACCGAGTCAACCTATGGTCATAATTAATTTTAAAATTAAAAAAAGGGGACTAAGGCCAAATGTTTAGCCTTGAATGTTGTCAAGGACACCCTTGTGATCTTGAACCTTAGAGAGGAAATCTAGGAATTCTATAAGAGAAGGTAAAATGATGTTTCTAATGCTATAAGAAAAGGAAAAAACATATTTCTAAGTATATGATTAAGAATGAGTCAATAGAATCATTAAATTAATCAAAATTATGTATTTGAACAATATACTTAAGACAAGGACATAAAGTAATATAAAAATGAAAAGAACAAACAATACATTTTTTCATTTTCATTGTATACTTGTAAAAGGAAAATAGCATTTTGACTTGATGAAAACCAACTTTCCAACAAAATTTACTTGTATTTAAATAAAAACAAATAGATTGAATCAAATCCCAACAAAACCAAATCATAATGATATCTTTGTGAACAAAGCTAATTAAACTAGAAATTGCATCTTGGTGTGCAATGGGTATGTTGAAATTTGTAGAAGGTAAATTAGGAAAAATTTGGGTCTTTTTTTTTATATACATTTGTGTATTACCTGAGGTCAATTGGTAGCCCATTTAGAAAATGGTGTTTTTTGTGCAACAAAGGTCTCAATGAAGAATTCATAGCTTCAAATCAAGTATGCATCCACTTATAGGGATCCATACATCATTGAAAAAAAACCTTTGAATCAAGAAGATAATCAGGTTTCATTACTAAGAGAGTCATGTGCTATGTTTTGAATAGGGAGAGAGAGGGATATATATGGATATGAAGAGGGATATATAGAGGGGGAAGAGCACAATAGACAGGGGGTAAGGAGATAGAGTTAGAGAGGAATATAAATATAGAGATGGAGATGGATATGCATATTGAGAAGGAGAGGGGTATGGAGAGAAGGAGAGAGAGGAGAGAGGGATAGAGATGGAAGAGATATACATATAGATATGGAGAGAGAGGAAGAGAATAAGAGAGGGAGAGATAGAGAGGTAAAGATAGATATAATAATGATATATAGAGAGAAGTAGACAGAGGAAGAGATATAGGGCTAGAGAAGGAGATAATAAGATAGATATAGAGAGAGAAATGGAAGAAGAAATATGGATAGATAAAGATTTAAACGGATATAGATATAGAGGTCTAAGAAGAGGGGAAGGCAGAGAGAGAGGGAGAGAGATGGATACATGTCTAGAGATAGAGGGGGAGAAAGGAAGATAGAGCTAGATATGAAGATAGAGTGAGAGGAAGGAGACAAATATATAGAGAGATACAAAGGTAGAGAGAGAGGGGGGGCGAGGGAGGGAGGGAGAGAGAGAGAGAGAGGTGGATAGGGAGGGAGTGAGAGAGGGAGAGATGAGGAGAGAGAAGTAGAGAGATATAAAAAGAGGAAGTGATAGGGAGAGAAGGAGAGGGGAAGATGAAAGGATAGAAAGAGGGATATGGGAAGATAGAGATAGAGGGGGCAAGATTAAGAGATAAAAAGATGATAAAGATAAGTAATAGAGAGAGAGATAAATATAGAGACAGGGAGGGAGAAACAAGGTGTGTATGTATGAATGAGAGAGATATATATGGATAGAGATAAAGATGGAGAGAGAGATATGTAAATAGATAAAGAGGAAGGGAGAGAAATAGAGAGAGGATAGAGAAATAGAGAGATAGAAAAATGGAGTGATAAGGAGAGTGGGAGAGAGGGAGAGAGATATAGAGAGATATATATTGGGAAAGATAAGGGGAAGAGAGAGATGTAGGAAGATGTAAGGAGATAGAGATAGGAGAGAGGGAGGGAGATATTGAAGGAGAGAAGAAGATGGAGAGGTAGAAAAAGAGAAATAAAGAGGGAGAGACAAAGAGAGATAATGAGAGAGGGAGGGTGGAGGGATAGGAAAATATATATATGAAGTGATATATAGAGAGAGGTAGAGGGAGATAAAGAGGGAGAGAGAGGGGGAGAGAGGGGGAGAAAAATAGGGATAGAAAAATATAGTAAGGGAGAGAGAGAGCAATATGGGATAGAAGGAGAGAGAGATTGAGAGATAATGATAAATATAGAGATAAAGAGGGAGTAAAAGGTATAATAAGCTCTCTCTTATTTTTCCCATCTCTCTATGTCTATACATATCCCTATCTCTACCTCTCTCTCTGTCTATATATATATATTTCTTTTTTTTCTCCCGTTGCCTCTCTATCTCCCTCTCCCTTATTTCTTCCTCTCTCATTTCTCTCTATCTATTTAGCTCCTTAAGTATGCAGTTGGTACACTAAATAGGTCTTAAAGGTGAATTATCATGTCATTAATCAAATGATATGCTACCCTAACCATAACTCCCTAGGGAAATGTGTTATCCTTGGAATATTGGCATAAAATAATTAATCAAAAGTTAGTTTCTCTCTCTTGCTCGCTCCCTCACTCTATAACTTTTAATTTAGATTTTAAGTTTTAAATTTATTTTATTATATAAATTAAAATAAAAATTCAAAATATAATTATTCTACAATAATTAAAATTTTAATAAGACAATTAATTATACATTAGATTTATTCCAATATCTAAATTAAAAATTAAAATATAATAAACTACATGTAAATTCAAAATATATCAAAATGCAAATATTAATAAAAATAATAATCTTAAAAAAGTAATAATAAATAATAAATAATTAGATAAAAAAAGTAAAACTTATTTTAAATTTATTAGAATTGAAATATTAATAAAATATAATTCTATTTTTCATTTCAATCTTATCAACTTTTTTTTTCGTTTTTTGCTTTTAAAATAAAAAGCCTACTTGTAAATTGTCAAAATGACAAGAAAAATATTGACAATTAAGATTAATTCCATTGGCATGCATCCTTTTCCTTAATTCTCAATCATATATTTCAAATTTGTTTTTGATTATGCGAACAACTTGTCGAACACAAATATAACTCATAAATATCTTGAAATAAAATGGTGTCCCTAATGGGAATAATTAAGGAAAATAAAAGTGCATTCTAAAAATATGTTGCAGTACAATGAGAGATATGAAAAGAAGTTCATTCCTTAGGGCTGTCCCATGACCTGGAGCCTTGGGGGTGACAAATCCCCCTACTCTACATATCTTAAAGGCCATAATAATATGTTTTATATAGGCCATATAGATGTAACTTAGGGATGAGAATCAAATATAAAATTCTAAGGAAGCATGCTAAGAGTGTATTGTTATAGAATATATACCCTTAATATTTTTTGGAAAAAGGAAAGCAATAAAATTAGGAAAGGAGAAGATAATTTGTGGAAAGAATGAGGGTTATGGTCCTAGATAGCTCTAGAGTCACATAGACCTAGGAAAATCTTTAGCAATGACTATCAAATAATCCATATTAGTAGGAGAGAAACATAAGATGAACATTCAAAGCTTAAACAATATAAACAATAATGAAAACCATAATGCAATGTTTACGTGGGAAAACCCTTTTGGGAAAATCCCACACTCCAAATCACATAGCTCAAATGTATTATCATCAACTAAGAACAATTACAATACAATATCAAAGCAATGCTTAGGAGTCTTCACACTACAACAAGAATCTTGATAAATTATGGTAGCATAAAAAAATGTAAGCTTATTCAAACATATAATCATAAAAATGTACTAAGGTATCACCAATTTATAGAAGATCAAATTTGGCACCCAAGACTGCCATGTGTCATCTCTAAAATCACTGCATGCATGTAAATTGAGTTGAGAACATGTAGGTATTCCAACTTAACCTACTTATGCAATTGTAATAATTCGTTGACATGCAAGCCTTTTTTCATAAACTGTTATGCAAAAAAATCAATCCTCTCAACATGCAAGGCATGAGGATACATGCAAGAGATTGTCCTCACCTTGCAAGGCACCTACCACATGCAAGACTACCAGTTTCCAATTCCTCAATTGTCCCAATTTGGTAGTTGTCATAGTTGACTCTTACAACTATTATAGACAATCATAGCAAGTGTCATAGTCTATCATAGTGCTTGACATAGAAACTTATTACAAATGCCACCAATATAGCCTAAAATCTAGGTCCTCCAAAGTGCACACCTGCCTCCACAAATGTAGCTTACAACATTTACATGTCACTTGCTAAGTAGGATGCCACATCATCAATAGGTCCCACAAAGTGACAACCACTTATGTAGGCTAATAAACATTACAATATAAATAAATACATCAAGTAACAATTATTAAATTCTTGGAATCTAAGGAGAAGACACCCTAATCCCAACATAGATTAATCTAAGATGAATATGGTGTTTTTTGTACATTTTGGATATGCTTAGCATTAATAACACCATCATTAACAATGTTTTTATTTTTGGCCGAAAAGAGTGGGTTATCATTATTTTGATTTTTTTCTTTGGATTCCTTATAGATCTTGACTAAACCTTCAACTATGAGGGAATTTTCAATAGTTACTTCCTTATTTATGATTTCAATGTTTTTAGCTAGATATTTAAAAGTGGTGATCTAAGCATGTGGAAGGTGGATGAACCATTCCAATGACTGACTTCATAAGCTTTGAGGGAAAATTATCATATGATATATGTCACTAAAGTAGACTTCTTGACATGCTATATAGAATTCCTTGACATGTTCCTATTGTCATATAAAAATGTACCCTTCTAAAAAATAGTTCAGTGTTATAATGACACAATGAAAATGACCTCAAGGTGTGCGAATTTTCTACATTAGGTCAAGTCTCCAAAGAAGGCCAACTTCCTTTTCCAAACTAAGAGCAAATGTGTTGGCCTAACCCAGCACATGAAAGTCCTAATGCTAACCTAATCTAACAAATCACAAGGTAAAATGGGAGAAAGTGATGCAAATCTAGGAGGATTCAACAAAACATCTCACAAACCTTCAATAATAATCCAAAACAATCTTTGTATAACACATGTTATTAGGCATTGTATATCACATTGGAAACATAACTATGGCAGCCCACAATTTAGTGCAATGAATAGTCATTAATAACTTCTAAAAAAAAATAATGAATGAAATCTATTTAGTGAGATTGAATAAAACATAGTTATAGACTTTTCCTCCAATTTTTATGAAGATCCAATGGTGGAAATGAAAGTTATTGTATTTTTCCCAAAACTGCAAACCCTAGGTAGGGTTCAGACCTGCCCTCACAAAAATGGTCATAACTTATTCAAATCTTAATGAAATTTGATGAGACTTGAAGCAAATGAAATTAGATTCACATGGAAACAAAATAAAATTGGTTTCAGATCCAAAATATAGACTTTACAATCCGTACCATCACATTTTTCATACTATAAATTCTGCACAATATTGTAGAATAGGCAGTCTCACCAAAATAGTCATATCTTCCACAAAAATCAATAAAATTCATTGAGACAAAAATAATTGGAAATTAGAAACAAATATCTTTCCATATAGTTATGATACTCCATTATTTGAGTCCATACCAGGCCATAAAAAGCACAACTTTAGCTTGGAAACAATGTGAAAATCAAAAAATGCACAAAAAACTTGAGGTTGCCATTCATCAAACTTCAAAAATAATATCTCCAACCCCCAATTCGAGTTTTTGAGGGTGTATTTATACATTTTCAAATAAAACCAACCATTTTCAACTACCTTTTGATTAGTTTTTGACAAAACACCTTAATGACACTTTTTGACAAGTTGCTTGACAACTTTCTTGAGCAACTTTTACAATTTTTACAATATGGACCAACTTTAAACATTATTTGACAAATGACTTAAAATATGACTTCCTAATACTCAAAAACCAATAAAATGGTTTTATAAACCTTATTATAAGACCCAATACACAAAATAGAGCAACTATTTACAAATGGCCTCATTGAGGCAAGAAATCAAATAGGTGCTCCTGCACCAAATTCCCGAGGGCAAAAGAATTCAAGCCCCTTTGAATTGTCTTCTTCCTGATATTCTAGTTCCTTTGCACTTTGTCCTTCATCTTGGAAAGTATCCTTGGGTCCTTCTTCCTCTTCTTCTTATACCATCTCTTCTCCATCATCTTCTCAACTTCTAGGCTCCAAAACTCTATTTCTTGTGTATAAACCTTAGTAGCATCTTCTATATCTTCATTCTCATCATTAGAGTACCATAAAAAAACATGTTCACCATAACCATAACCTACATCATATGCTTTCAAACCTTCATATACCTCACTAGCAAATAAATCTGCAACATCTTTATTAACAACTTTATTATCAACAACAACTTGACCATGAATATCGACATCAATGTTATCAACAACTTTATCATCAACAACATGAGTATCAATAGCAAGGTTATTAGTAACATCAACAACCATCTCAACTTGTTCATCAACAATAATTTCATCAACTACTTGAGTACCAACAACAACCATATCATTAATCTCAACATCAACATGTTCATCTTCAAACACAATTGGAATATCATGCATCTCAACTTGTAACTTACCTTGCTCAACTTGAATAGTAGATTCAAACTTTACCTCTTCCTCATTTGCTGCCTTCTTCTATTTTCTTTCCTTCTTCATAATATTCTTTAGAGGCCATCTTAACCTCTTTAACATTGGTATATGCCAAATCCTTAGTGCTTTCTTAAGAATTTGGTGTTCTTTGTCTAATCTTTCCAATCTTTGGCTTATCTCTTCCATGGCTTTCTCAAACTCTATTTGTCTTGCCTTCTTTCTCTCCATCTTTCTCAACTATTTTTCCTCTCTTTCCTTCTTCCTTCGTGAATCCTTAGCTTGCAAACATCTTTCCAATCTTCTCAAAAAATCCCTCTCCACAAGCAAGTCTCCCCTTGCTTCCACTTCACTTTGGCACACCTAGGCAATCAGGTTCCTTCCTCAACCTGCACAACACACAACCACAAACACCAACACAAAACCAACAAACTTCACCAGCCCATATCTTTTCTAGGCTCTGATACCAATTTGATGCAGAGCTAGGAGGATTCAATAACACATCTCACAAACCTTCAATAATAATCCAAAACTATCTTTGTATAACACATGCTATTAGGCATTGTATATCACATTGGAAACATAACTATGGCAGCCCACAATTTAGTGCAATGAACAGTCATTAATAACTTATAAAAAACAAATAATGAATCCAATCTCTCTGTGAGATTGAATAAAACATAGTTATAGACTTTTCCTCCAATTTTTATGAAGATCCAATGGTGGAAATGAAAGTTATTGTATTTTTCCCAAAACTGCAAAACCTAGGTAGGGTTTAGACCTGCCCTCACAAAACTGGTCATAACTTATTCAAATCTTAATGAAATTAGATTCACATGGAAACAAAATCCAATTGGTTTCAGATCCAAAATATAGACTTTACAATCTGTACGATCACATTTTTCAGACTATAAATTCTGCACAATATTGTTAGAATAGGCAGTCTCACCAAAATAGTCATATCTTCCATAAAACTCAATAAAATTCAATGAGACAAAAAGAATTGGAAATTAGAAACAGATATCTTTCCATCCATATATGATAATCCATTATTTGAGTCCATACCAGGCCATGAAAAGCACAACTTCATCCTAGAAACAATGTGAAAATAAAAAAATGCACAAAAAACTTGAGGTTGCTATTCATCAAACTTCAAAAATAATGTCTCCAACTCCCAATTCGAGTTTTTGAGGGTGTATTTATACATTTTCAAATAAAACCAACCATTTTCAACTACCTTTTGATTAGTTTTTGACAAAACACCTTAATGACACTTTTTGACAAGTTGCTTGACAACTTTCTTGAGCAACTTTTACAATTTTTACAATATGGACCAACTTTAAACATTATTTGACAAATGACTTAAAATATGACTTCCTAATACTCAAACACCTCTAAAATGGTTTTATAAACCTTATTATAAGACCCAATACACAAAATAGAGCAACTATTTACAAATGGCCTCATTGAGGCAAGAAATCAAATAGGTGCTCCTGCACCAAATTCCTGATGGCAAAAGAATTCAAGCCCCTTTGAATTGTCTTCTTCCTGATCTTCTAGTTCCTTTTCACTTTTTCCTTCATCTTGGAAAGTATCCTTGGGTCCTTCTTCCTCTTCTTCTTATACCATCTCTTCTCCATCATCTTCTCAACTTCTAGGCTCCAAAACTCTATTTCTTGTGTATAAACCTTAGTAGCATCATCTATATCTTCATTCTCATCATTAGAGTACCATAAAAAAACATGTTCACCATAACCATAACCTACATCATATGCTTTCAAACCTTCATATACCTCACTAGCAAATAAATCTGCAACATCTTTATTAACAACTTTATTATCAACAACAACTTGACCATGAATATCGACATCAATGTTATCAACAACTTTATCATCAACAACATGAGTATCAATAGCAAGGTTATTAGTAACATCAACAACCTTCTCAACTTGTTCATCAACAACAATTTCATCAACTACTTGAGTACCAACAACAACCATATCATTAATCTCAACATCAACATGTTCATCTTCAAACACAATTGGAATATCATGCATCTCAACTTGTAACTTACCTTGCTCAACTTGAATAGTAGATTCAAACTTCACCTCTTCCTCATTTGCTGCCTTCTTCTATTTTCTTTCCTTCTTCATAATATTATTTAGAGGCCATCTTAACCTCTTTGACATTGGTATATGCCAACTCCTTAGTGCTTTCATAAGAATTTGGTGTTCTTTGTCTAATCTTTCCAATCTTTGGCTTATCTCTTCCATGGCTTTCTCAAACTCTATTTGTCTTGCCTTCTTTCTCTCCATCTTTCTCAACTATTTTTCCTCTCTTTCCTTCTTCCTTCGTGAATCCTTAGCTTGCAAACATCTTTCCAATCTTCTCAAAAAATCCCTCTCCACAAGCAAGTCTCCCTTTGCTTCCACTTCACTTTGGCACACCTAGGCAATCAGGTTCCTTCCTCAACTTGCACAACACACAACCACAAACACCAATACAAAACCAACAAAATTCACCAGCCCATATCTTTTCTAGGCTTTGATACCAATTTGATGCAGAGCTAGGAGGATTCAATAACACATCTCACAAACCTTCAATAATAATCCAAAACTATCTTTGTATAACACATGCTATTAGGCATTGTATATCACATTGGAAACATAACTATGGCAGCCCACAATTTAGTGCAATGAACAGTCATTAATAACTTATAAAAAACAAATAATGAATCCAATCTCTCTTTGAGATTGAATAAAACATAGTTATAGACTTTTCCTCCAATTTTTATGAAGATCCAATGGTGGAAATGAAAGTTATTGTATTTTTCCCAAAACTGCAAACCCTAGGTAGGGTTTAGACCTACCCTCACAAAACTGGTCATAACTTATTCAAATATTAATGAAATTAGATTCACATGGAAACAAAATCCAATTGGTTTCATATCCAAAATATAGACTTTACAATCCGTACCGTCACATTTTTCAGACTATAAATTCTGCACAATATTGTTAGAATAGGTAGTCTCACCAAAATAGTCATATCTTCCATAAAACTCAATAAAATTCAATGAGACAAAAATAATTGGAAATTATAAACAGATATCTTTCCATCCATATATGATAATCCATTATTTGAGTTCATACCAGGCCATGAAAAGCACAACTTCAGCCTAGAAACAATGTGAAAATTAAAAAAATGCACAAAAAACTTGAGGTTGCCATTCATCAAACTTCAAAAATAATGTCTCCAACCCCCAATTCAAGTTTTTGAGGGTGTATTTATACATTTCCAAATAAAACCAACCATTTTCAACTACCTTTTGATTAGTTTTTGACAAAACACCTTAATGATACTTTTTGACAAGTTGCTTGACAACTTTTTTGAGCAACTTTTACAATTTTTACAATATGGACCAACTTTAAACATTATTTGACAAATGACTTAAAATATGACTTCCTAATACTCAAACACCTCTAAAATGGTTTTATAAACCTTATTATAAGACCCAATACACAAAATAGAGCAACTATTTACAAATGGCTTCATGGAGGCAAGAAATCAAATAGGTGCTCCTGCACCAGAAAGAGACATGAAATGTGAAAGAAAGTTATGCAAAAAATTTAGAGTTTGTTCCTTCCTAATCCAAAATAGCATATTATGTTAAAGAAACAACTAAAAAACCCACTTAGATATGAAGGTAAATGAATTTTACTCAAACATGCAAGAGATAATGGTGATAATAGTTGAATTTTATTGACATAAAGCTTGAAGTAACCTTTACAATGACAGAATGAAAGAGTTGCATATCTGAAAAAGAAAAATCCTAGAGGGGTCAAAGGAATAATCTTCAAAAAGATGGAAACATTTCCTTTATAGTTCAGGAATAATTGAGGTTTTAATTCAAATACCTAACCCTAACACTAGGGTTATAGAAAGATGAACTCTAACTACATTTAAAATATCCCAATTGCTATCATGATAGAGCAACAACCAAGCCATAAAGCTCTGACAACTCGAACAAGCCCCTGAATGATGACTCATATGAATGCAGGGGTGGGTTCCTATGAAATATACAACAAAATATCAAACTAACATACCTTGATAGAAGAATATGGCCTCTGCAACACATAAAGGAGTAATGGCACCACCCAAAAATGAAAAGAAGCATTGAAAAGGCATGAAAAATTGATCCAAGTCAATCAAATTCAATTTGGTAGCTAAGAATTGTCACTGAACAATAACATCTACAATTTTTTCATGAACATGATCAATTAGCCATTGAAGTTTGAATGTTGACCATCAGATTGGAGATTAAGGGCTTAGATCGAACATCAACTAAAGTTTAAAACATAGTTGTTGATCTTCATCTCACACACTAGCAACCAAAGAAAGGGGCCCCACTGTGACGTATATTGCCTTAGCATTCACCATCTACAGTCATTACCATCCTATTGAGATGTTGAAGGGACAACAAAATAGGTCCCACCAACATACATAATTCTCTCTAATGAAGAGATCTTTTCATCCATCAAAATGTCAAAGGGACAATATTTTAGGTCTCATCAGTATCCACCTGTCTCCTAAAAAATTCCCTTATTTATATCTTCATCACCCATCATAGGAAGGATCCATGCTTTATGTTACCAAATTGCAATGTGAAGAACCTTTGTGTTGACCGTTAGACCTTCTCCATTGAATCTGAGCTATTGAAACCACGTAAAGATTAAAAAACCTTGATCCCACCAAGACACATGTCGCCTACCTATTGTCTCACTAGGCTTAACTCAGGACCCACCATATCATCACAAAACAATGGGAAACCACCACTTGTCCATTTTGATGTCACACAACCTTCCATCACCCATTGCACAAAGGTCTTCATCTCTTATGTTTATAACTGTGATGCACTAGATGTTGGCGATGAACATTTGATCAACACCTTTAAATCTAGGCCTTTAGTTGCTTGATCGTTGCACATTGCACAAATAACTCCACCGTCTTGCTTCACAACAATAATGTGAAGCAAGGGCATGATGCCACCTTAGCCGTTGGATGCTCTCTATTTAATCTCAACCCTTCATCACTCATCATGAAAATGAAATTAGCGGTGACGAGCTTGTAGCGATAGAAGGTAAGTAATGATGCAAAGAAAGATAGTCCATTATTCATCGCTACTTTGTCTTCAATAGTCATTTATCAATATTTCATATGAAGAGAGCTAGCGATATGAAGTAAATACTATTCTATCACTCATTGTAGAAATAAAGGTAATGAGGGAAAGTCAATCCATGATGCACTTCAGGCTAGTGATGGGAAATCACTTAAGTGAGGCATTTTGCACACATGCTCAAATTAGTTTTAAAATGGGGGCCGCACCTAGGTAAATAAGACTTGGGAAAAAATTATTTCTCGGTCCTCGAACATAAGACTTTTAATCAAATATTTAAACTAGGGCTGTGACCGGAAGACATGGGTAAAGAGGCCGGTAGAAACATGACCACCTAAGACATAAGTTGTAACTTGTAAAGAAAAATTAGATGTGGAAACAATTCTCCTAACGTCAAAACCACAGGAAAGAATGCAGGATACCTTTTAAAATTACAATTATAGTCCAATTAAGATGCACATGAAAGAGATAACAAAAATAGATTATTTGACACACACATATGGACACCAGATATACGTGGGAAAACCCTTATGGGAGAAAAACCCACCACACCAAGAGAAGTCACTTTGTATTACAGTAACAAATAATTACATACAGAGTTCTGACTTATCTATCTGATGCCAGATTAGAGTAGCTTTCACAATGATCAATCTTGTACAGGAACCTTCAAGTTACAATCTTTACAGAATAGAAATAACTCTGATTATACAACCACACAGCAATCCATCGATCCTTCAAATAATCCAACCATCGAACCAGTCACAATCTACAATCACAGAGTATAACCATGTCGCCCCTGTCTGTCGAGCTTCCTCTCAGAACTACCACAATGAACTGTCTTCCAATGGTTCCCATTCGGCTTCTTTGATTGGTCCACGAGATACCACATAGGATGGTCTTCACTTGGTCAAAAGGCTTCAATCTGTGTTGGCATGTCAGTGAGACACTGACCATGTCTCCCCGATGCCACACAGCTTAGCATCCAATATCGCCAAGAGTTTCCTGATCGGCAAGAGGCTCCACCAAGCTTACAGCCATTGCATCGACTTCAACATTGCTATCGGCAAGACTTACTGCTCGCCAAGAGGTTACACCGAGACTTCTTAAGTTACACTGAAGCATCCAACAGTTGGAAAGACATACTGCTATCGCCAAGACATCACAATGAATACTTCATGTTAATCCTAGTGCATCCACCAGTCGGCGAGACTCATCACTTTCACCAAGACCTTATACCGAGGTCCTAAGTCATACTGAGCCATTAGCATTTCCATCGGCATCCATCTATTGCTAAGACATTCAATTGTCACCAAGAGGTTTCATCAAGATCTTTTATGTTACTCCGTAGCCATACTACTATCGGCAAGACCCCACAAGTCGCCAAGACTTCATATTGATCGCCTTGAGCTACTCTGATGACTACAGTTGTATCCCCATCGGCGTGACATTCCATTCTTGCTAAGACTTCTCCCCAAGACCTTTGAGTTAACCACTATCAACAAGACATCCATATCGGTAAGACTTCTTACTAATCCATCTCATGTTATACCGATGTATACTATTGGTGAGACAAAGCAACTATCAACAGGAGTTTATAACGAAACCTCCGAGTTACCCCGAAGACACCAAGTGAATGCTATCGGTGAGACATTCATATTGGTATGACCTCATACCGAAACCTTAAACCTTTCAGCCAAGTCTCTCCGATATACGATAGAATGGCCTGTCGGCCAGATATCTCCATGGGCGGTGAGAGGTCACTCTGAATGCTTCTTGTCATAGCAATAGGCTCCTTCGGTGAGACAGAAGCAAGGACACAGTGACCTGTACAAATCACAATGTGTCAAAGCTGCTAGTTGGCCAAACATTAACAATATCACACCGACTTGGCTCTAATAGAGGTTACAGCTTGTGATGATTTAGGTACATGTTTCCAACAATCTCCCACTTGACGAAGATCACACAGGCACCTCCAGAGCACAACAAAACTTACTAAAAATCATGGGCACTAAGGCCCATTGAATTGGCACACCACCTAAACTTGTCTGTGCTCACTAGCTTTGTCAATACATCTGCAACATTCTCTAGAGTATCAACTTTTTCCAAACTGACCTTTCTATCCTCCACCATATCTCGTACAAAGTGGTACTATACATCTATATGTTTTTTCTTGGCATGGAAAGTAGGATTCTTTGCAAGACAAATTGCACTCTGACTGTCACAAAAAATAGTTATTTTCCCTGCATCAAAACCAATGTTAGAACACAAACATTTTAACTAGACTACTTCTTTACAAGCATGAGTAGCTACCATGTATTTAGCCTCTGTAGTGGACAAAGCAACTACAGCCTATCGCTTACTCATCCAACTCACTACAACACCATTCAACATAAAAATGTATCCACTGGTGGACCTCTTGCTGTCAATGTCCCCTACCCAATCAGAATCCACATAGCCTTGAATAATGAGAGTCCTCTGTGATTCAACCAAGTTCCCATGGTAACACAAAGCAAAATCTGAAGTGCCCTTCAAATATCTGAAAACTCTTTTCACAACATCCCAATTTGTCCTTCCAGGATTAGCCATAAACCGACTAAGTACTCCCACTTCTTGGGCAATGTCTAGCCTTGTACAGACCATTGCATACATAAGACTACCAACCACACTAGCATAGGGTACACTATTCATGTCCAAAATCTCAATAGGATATTTTGGACAATCTTCAAGAGATAGCTTCGTTCTCTGCAAGACTGGAACAACTAGTTGCTTGCAATCATTCATGCAAAATCTCTCTAGAATGGTCTTGATATACTTACTTTGACTGAGCCAAAGTTTTCTACTATTCCTGTCCCTAGTTATCTCCATCCGCAGAATATACCTTGTTGCACCAAGATCTTTCATTTTGAACTTAGCAGACAACTGAGACTTAAGATAAAAAATCATTAGCTTACTATTTCCTATGAACAACATATCATCAACATAGAGAGCAATAATAATAACTTGACCACTTTAGCTTTATAAGAAACACAATGATTAGATTTTGTTCTCACAAATCCCAAAGACAATACAAAAGTATCAAATTTTTGGTACCACTTTTTCAACTTGCAAACCAATTTCTCTTTACCTTTTTCAACAAAGTGATCAAGCTGGGACATATAGATTTCTTCTTCAATATCACCATGAAGAAATGTTGTCTTCACATCCATCTGTTCGACCTCTAAGTCATATGTTGCTGCAAGTGACAAAAGAAATCTGATAGACGTCAGCTTAGCTATAGGAGAAAAAATCTCCCCATAATCAATTCCCTCTACCTGGGAATAACCCTTCACAACCAATCTTGCCTTATACATTTCCACACTGCCATCCAGACCAATCTTCTTTTTAAATACCCATTTGCAGCCAATAGCTTTTCTGCCTTTAGGAAATGGCACCAAACTCCAGATTTCATTCTTTTCTAATGATGCCATTTCTTCATTCATGGCTTCCAACCAAGAGTTTGAATCAGACATTTTAAATGCCTCCTTTATAGTCCCAGGGTCATCAGTGCTAGAAATTAAAGCACATGCACAAGTAGAATCTATCAAAGAGAACCCATACCTATTAGGTTGTTTTCTTTCATGGGTTGACAACCTCACTTGCTGAGGCTGAGGTTCTTCTTCTTCTTCTTCAGAACTTTCAAAACTGCTTGAGCTCTCCTCAGTTTTAGGTACATTTTGAATTTTCAATTCCTCTTTATCTGGTGTAGGAGGAATTCCAACTACATCCTTATTATTTTCTGACTTTGTCTCTGACTGCAAATCCAAGGTAGAAGGTTTTAGCTCACGAAAGATTACACTTCTGCTGTATACAACCTTCTCTGTATCAGGATTCCAAAGCTTGTATCCTTTTATGCCAATTCTATATCCAATAAAAATACATTTCACAGCCTTGTTCTCCAACTTAGATCTTTTCTCATACAGGACATGAGCATATGCCTCATAGCCAAAAACATGAATATGTCTTAAAGATGGCTTCTTACCAAACCACGCTTCCAAGGGTGTTTTCTCAACAAGAGCAGAATTTGGAGAACGATTAATCAAGTAACATGCAATAGCAATAGCCTCAGCCCAGAACTTCTCCTCCAAGCCAACACTACTCAGCATACTTCGTGCTCTCTCCATCACTGTCCTATTGAACCTTTATGCAACTTCATTTTGTTGTGGAGTATAAGGTGTAGTCTTATGTCTTTTAATCCCATGGTCTTTACAATACCTCTCGAAATCATCAGAACAAAATTCACTGCCATTATCAGTCATTAAGCATTTTATTTTTCTTCCAGTCTGATTTTCTACAAGGTTCTTAAATTCCTTAAATCGACAGAACACTTCTAATTTACTTTTTAAAAAATAAACAAATGTTCTCGAATAATCAACAATGAACAATACATAGTACCTTGACTTAGACAAAGAAGGAACATTCACTGGACCAAATACATCAGAATGAATATAATCTAGCAAACTAGAAGATTTATGAGGACTGGAATAAAAAGAAACACGGTGTTGCTTTCCATATATACAGTGTTCACATAATTGAAATTCAAGGTTACAATCTTCAAGCCCCTCAACCAGGTTTTTGTTCTTCAAGGTTTTTAAACCTTTTTCTCCTATGTGGCCTAGCCTATGATGCCAGAGCATAGTCTTTTCTGCTAGAAGTTTAACTTCCATAGAGTTTACACAATTAGGAACATTTCCCTCTTTTCCTCCATGAGTAGCCTTCTGTGACTTTACAGAGACATTGTTACATTGAACAACATGTGCATCTAGCTTGTACAAGATACCAATACGGGCACCCCTTGCTAGCACCATTGAGCCTCTAGTCATCTTGTAGCCATTTCCAAAGAATGTGACTTGCACTCCAATATCATTTAGCATACTTACAAAAAGTAAGTTTCAAGCCAGACCTGGTATATGTATTACATTATTGATTCCCTTCACTCTGCCATCGGGGAATTGGATTTTGACTCTTCCATGGCCAACAATCTCTAAAGTTGAATCACTTGCCAAGTACACCTTTCCACCATTGTATTCTTCATACTTCATGAACCAGGCTCTATGCGATGTCATGTGGAAAGATGCTCTAGAATCAATCAGCCAGGCATCATCTGATGCCTGTGTAGCCAAGGCTGCAATGAAGGCATCTCCATCACTGTGAGAAGAATCATTGTTAGAAGAATACTTCTTCTTCTTCTTCTCCTCTTTACAATCCTTTCAGACATGACCAAGTTGTCCATAGTTCCAACACTTCACCTTGGACTTCTTTCCAGGAGACTTTGATCTCCCTTCTGATTTTGATTTTGACTTCTTGTCCTTCTTCTTGCCTTTCTCTTTTGACCTTCCTCTAATAGCAAGGGCCTCCTTTGCCATCTCAGAAGATTTCCTTCTCATTTCTTCTAAGAACAAAGAAGCAACAACATCCTCCATCTTGAAATTGGATGTTGTACTCCTAATAGCCATCACTAGGTGATCCCATGAATCTGGCAAAGAACACAATACCAGCATTCAACGATCCTCTTCATCAGTCTTTACACCAACAAAAGTTAACTATGCAATCATCATGTTAAATGCATTCAAATGATCAACAACAGGCCCTCCTTCCTGCATTCTCAAAGAGTACAACTTCTTCCTCAGGAACAACTTATTCACCAAGGACTTCCCCTAATAAATAGATGCCAGTCTCTTCCACAAGGAAGATGCAGTCTTCTCTTCATGCACATTGAGAAGAATGGAGTATGCCAAATAGAGCCTTATCAACCCCTAAACTTTCTATCTGCAAGGTCCCAATCTTCTTGCTTCATGCCTGTAGGTTTAGTTCCAAACACAGCAAGGCACAAATCAGGATGCACTAAAAGATCCTCCATTTTGAGTTTCCACAACTCAAAATTGCTGCCATTGAACTTCTCTATTTCAATCTTTCCTGATGTGCTAGCCATCTCAATCTGTAATTAGAAATTGAAAAACTTCTACAAGACTCCCATTGAACAGAAATTGACTCAAAAAACCCAATGTACCCACAAGGATAACACAACTGGCCAGGCTCTGATACCACTTGTAAGGAAAAATTAGATGCGGAAACAATTCTCCTAACATCAAAACCACAGGAAAGAATGCAGAGATACCTTTTAAAATTACAATTATAGTCCAATTAAGATGCATATGAAAGAGATAAGAGAAACAAAGTATTTGACACACACATATGGACACCAGATATACGTGGGAAAACCCTTATGGGAGAAAAACCCAACACACCAAGAGAAGTCAGTTTGTATTACAGTAACAAATAATTACATACAGAGTTATGACTTATCTTTCCAATGCTAGATTATAATAGCTTTCACAATGATCAATCTTGTACAGGAACCTTCAAGTTACAATCTTTATAGAATAGAAATCACTCTAATTATACAACCTGTAATGCCCTGCCGTGCAAACCCCAAAGGAACTAATAACAACGGAACAATTTTTTTATATTTTTTTTTAAAAGAACATAAGATTGTATTTAAGTATTCCAATATAACAATGTATTAAGTTGCACGACTAACTCCAATTGGGGTACACGAGGTGACATTACTATACTAACCCATAACAATGATAATAGATTAAACCATAATTAAACAATTACATAAACCCATTCATTCTCATATCATCATTTAAAATATCCATTAACAGTAACCATATTAATCCCATAAGTACATATGATAGTAAATGAAATTGTAAAGATATAAAGTATTACATATTTTGACAGATACAACTCAACATAACCAACTATAACAAGTGAAAGTTCCCAAATAAATACAAGGCCCGAATATACATTACATCCATATGGTAGTACAATACAACTGTCTAAAAATACATCACAATAACCACATATACAAATTACATCAAGGTCATCCCAACACGTGTGGGAGATACATCAATAATAAAATACATCTGAAGTGTAAACATACATCTGGTGCCAAGAACACTGGATCAACAACATCTGCCAAAAACCCTTCAATGAAAGAAACATCTACATCCAAAGGGAACCCAACGGGGTGTGAAGCACGTTCCACTCAACCACCCCCGTGCTAGGAGTAGACAAGGAAGGATCCCTAACCAAGCAAAACTAACAATAACAAAGACTAACTCCAAATAGACAACTTAATATCAACGACCATATAGAAACCAAGCAACGATAAAACCAAAAGGCATAACAACAAACCACTTCTGAACAAAGCAATAAACCACTTTCCAAAATTACAACTAGTCGCAAACACAACATCAATGAAACTCAAGACATATAATTAAAGACTACTTCCAAAACTAACCAATGACAAATACATAAATCACTTCTAGAGGACTTCAACAAAACAACACAAATAGAATGTTAGAGGAGAGTGTCATCGCATGGCTTAACATGAATTATCTAGACAACCGATCACAAGGTGCCACCTCCATCTCTACATGGATTCTCCAGACAACCAAGTTAAGGTGCCGCCTCCATCTATGGTTCTCCTGATAGCCTATCTCAAGGCGCCACTCCATAGGGTTACTCATGTAGAGTCATTAACCTTTCGTGAAGACAAGGCAACGACCTTGCCAACCACGGCCTTCTCAGTCCCCTTTAGTTTGTGATAGCACTAACAAGCAAATGAGGCTTCACAATTATCTTATTAATGTTTAATCCCTACCCACGATTAATTTCTTAGGTTATCACTGATTACTCTAACTCTATGTGGGTTACCCTGACAACCCCTTTGTGCATCGGACCCCCACTAGAGCTACTCTCTCTAGACACTCAAGCACATAAATACTCCACACAACAAGATTATATCAACAAGAAATACTGAACCAACCAAATAGTTTATCCACAAGGCTTAACCATCTCGCCCACAATCATATACATAACATTCACAAAGCGGTACAATCCAAGTGTAACTAAATCACAACCATGGTCAAAACATAGACCAAGCATCAAAATACGAGATCACAACTAACATCAGTATCCCATCTCAGGAAGCCCTTAACACTAACTTAAACTCCTACGAAAGATAAGATAAATCTAGGGTTTTCCCATATGACACAATAAAACAATGAAGAGAATACCACAATAGACTTAACGAATAATCTCAAGAAAACAATTACTTAAAAAACAATGCCATATAAAAATATTTCCAATACTCAATAATTTCATCAAACAAATAAATCAACAATTTGAGAATATTCGATTCAAAACAAAACACATCGTTTAATTCAAATTCCCACAATTACACTATAACATCATATCTTTTAATTTTAACTATTCGATTTAATTATAATCACATAGCTTATTTCCAATTTCCTCAGTTAAACTATATCACTATATCTAGTAAAAATTATCATATTAAATTTTTATTCATAACATCTCAAAATTGTTATATAAATATATTAAGAGTAAAGCATTTTTATAAAAAATCATTTTATCAAAGCATATTATAAAATTTATAAAATATCTTTCAGAAATATATATATTAATTATATAAAATTATATTATAACCAAATTCGAATTAAATAAAAAATCAAATTATAAAATTTATTTTATAAATCCAATCCGAATTTAATCATATTTGAATTAATGAAAATTGAATTGAAACTTAATAACAAACAAAAAGAAATGAATTTTCAAGCAAATCAAGGTTTACACAATGGAGGTACTGCGTACCTCCCAAGAGAGGCTGCAGCCCCTACCACTAGCTGTGGTACCACCACAGTTTGTGGTGGCCACGGCCCCCACAGGATGTGGTACTGTGTACCGCAGTTTGTGGCGGCAGCACCA
This sequence comes from Sequoia sempervirens, assembly GCA_007258455.2. Classification (NCBI taxonomy): domain Eukaryota; kingdom Viridiplantae; phylum Streptophyta; class Pinopsida; order Cupressales; family Cupressaceae; genus Sequoia; species Sequoia sempervirens. The sequence goes on along the minus strand of VDFB02000007.1, from coordinate 123,856,458 downwards.
TAGTGGGGGCCGTGGGTGGTATGGCCTCGGCTGACCCCCACCCCCAAATAAAAATAAAATTTATATTTTAGTTTATAATTTAATTTTATATAAAATTTCTTTTATATATACAATTTGTATTTTTAAAAATACGAATTTCAATAATAATTTCGTCCAACACTTTTACAGTATATATATATATTTTTGTATTAAAACTTAATTCGTACGAGGACACAAAGGGCATTAACAGAACACAACAATAATTAAATATATATTATCTAATATCCTCAAAATACTAAATCTGTAATATAAATATATATTTATTCAAATGGTTGAAACAATTTTAACCAGAGATTTAGAACAACAATATAATAGCAGATTTTACAATAAATCCATTACATATCTAATATGCAAAATCGAACCTTCAATTAAAAATGATTTAAATTTCGAACAATAATTTTTGCTATTAAGCTAGAACTTCAAAAAGATTTACTAAAGTTTTCAAGAGAAGATTCAAGGGTTTCATATGAACAATTTCAAATTACAAAACTTCTTTCAATGAATTTTTCAAACACAATGAACAAATATTGTTTCAAAGAACAACAAAAACAATAATAAATAACAGAAGAAAACCTAGAGTCCTTCGTCTAGTGAAGAATCCAGCACAATAATCTTCTTTCGAACGTGGAACCCCTCTACAACTTCTTTTCCAAATTTTTGTCTTTAGCTCACTTCTGAATCTATCTTTTCTTCATCCACAATCATTTTACCCAGAAAACACCAAAAACCCCCAAAACTATTTTTCTTTTTCTTTTATTTTTTACAGATCCAAACAATAAAGAAAAAAACTTCTATGTGTGAATAATTTCCTCATAAAAATAATAATAATAAAAAAAGAATCAATAAAGCTCTTCCGCTTTCTTTTCTCAAAAATCCTCCTCTAATTGGTCCTTTTTCTAGCTTTTAAAAGCACAACTTATCTACAATTTTTAATTAAAATAAATTATTTAATCAAGATATTATCCGCACATGAATTTCTAATTTAATATTAATAAAAAAGATAATATTTAATTATCCTCATCAATATTACTTTTAAATAATTATTTACATTTTTAATTAACTAATTCACTTTTAAATTTACAAAATATTTAAATTTAATATTTTACCAACCCACAATTAAATCAAATAACAATGCAACATTAATTAATTATCTTATAAAATACGATTAATTAATTAAACACTAACCATAAATTAAATAAATAGACAACAATCAAACTACACAACAACAAGGACATAACTTCAGTCATGACACAACAAATCATAACAGAACGACGGACTTGGGACAGGAATACTTCCAAATCTACTCCCTTTTTCAACATTTTTACCCGTTGGGTTAGTTTAATGCTTTCCCTTTCCTGCCGAAGTAGGTGGAATCGAGACTTATTCCTGCAATCCTGCATCCAAATAACTATCAAGTAGCACATGTATATATATATTATTGAAAATATCCTATCACAAGGT
>VDFB02000007.1:123804905-123854858 GCA_007258455.2 Sequoia sempervirens | reverse complement strand
GCTCTCCTCAGTTTTAGGTACATTTTGAATTTTCAATTCCTCTTTATCTGGTGTAGGAGGAATTCCAACTACATCCTTATTATTTTCTGACTTTGTCTCTGACTGCAAATCCAAGGTAGAAGGTTTTAGCTCACGAAAGATTACACTTCTGCTGTATACAACCTTCTCTGTATCAGGATTCCAAAGCTTGTATCCTTTTATGCCAATTCTATATCCAATAAAAATACATTTCACAGCCTTGTTCTCCAACTTAGATCTTTTCTCATACAGGACATGAGCATATGCCTCATAGCCAAAAACATGAATATGTCTTAAAGATGGCTTCTTACCAAACCACGCTTCCAAGGGTGTTTTCTCAACAAGAGCAGAATTTGGAGAACGATTAATCAAGTAACATGCAATAGCAATAGCCTCAGCCCAGAACTTCTCCTCCAAGCCAACACTACTCAGCATACTTCGTGCTCTCTCCATCACTGTCCTATTGAACCTTTATGCAACTTCATTTTGTTGTGGAGTATAAGGTGTAGTCTTATGTCTTTTAATCCCATGGTCTTTACAATACCTCTCGAAATCATCAGAACAAAATTCACTGCCATTATCAGTCATTAAGCATTTTATTTTTCTTCCAGTCTGATTTTCTACAAGGTTCTTAAATTCCTTAAATCGACAGAACACTTCTAATTTACTTTTTAAAAAATAAACAAATGTTCTCGAATAATCAACAATGAACAATACATAGTACCTTGACTTAGACAAAGAAGGAACATTCACTGGACCAAATACATCAGAATGAATATAATCTAGCAAACTAGAAGATTTATGAGGACTGGAATAAAAAGAAACACGGTGTTGCTTTCCATATATACAGTGTTCACATAATTGAAATTCAAGGTTACAATCTTCAAGCCCCTCAACCAGGTTTTTGTTCTTCAAGGTTTTTAAACCTTTTTCTCCTATGTGGCCTAGCCTATGATGCCAGAGCATAGTCTTTTCTGCTAGAAGTTTAACTTCCATAGAGTTTACACAATTAGGAACATTTCCCTCTTTTCCTCCATGAGTAGCCTTCTGTGACTTTACAGAGACATTGTTACATTGAACAACATGTGCATCTAGCTTGTACAAGATACCAATACGGGCACCCCTTGCTAGCACCATTGAGCCTCTAGTCATCTTGTAGCCATTTCCAAAGAATGTGACTTGCACTCCAATATCATTTAGCATACTTACAAAAAGTAAGTTTCAAGCCAGACCTGGTATATGTATTACATTATTGATTCCCTTCACTCTGCCATCGGGGAATTGGATTTTGACTCTTCCATGGCCAACAATCTCTAAAGTTGAATCACTTGCCAAGTACACCTTTCCACCATTGTATTCTTCATACTTCATGAACCAGGCTCTATGCGATGTCATGTGGAAAGATGCTCTAGAATCAATCAGCCAGGCATCATCTGATGCCTGTGTAGCCAAGGCTGCAATGAAGGCATCTCCATCACTGTGAGAAGAATCATTGTTAGAAGAATACTTCTTCTTCTTCTTCTCCTCTTTACAATCCTTTCAGACATGACCAAGTTGTCCATAGTTCCAACACTTCACCTTGGACTTCTTTCCAGGAGACTTTGATCTCCCTTCTGATTTTGATTTTGACTTCTTGTCCTTCTTCTTGCCTTTCTCTTTTGACCTTCCTCTAATAGCAAGGGCCTCCTTTGCCATCTCAGAAGATTTCCTTCTCATTTCTTCTAAGAACAAAGAAGCAACAACATCCTCCATCTTGAAATTGGATGTTGTACTCCTAATAGCCATCACTAGGTGATCCCATGAATCTGGCAAAGAACACAATACCAGCATTCAACGATCCTCTTCATCAGTCTTTACACCAACAAAAGTTAACTATGCAATCATCATGTTAAATGCATTCAAATGATCAACAACAGGCCCTCCTTCCTGCATTCTCAAAGAGTACAACTTCTTCCTCAGGAACAACTTATTCACCAAGGACTTCCCCTAATAAATAGATGCCAGTCTCTTCCACAAGGAAGATGCAGTCTTCTCTTCATGCACATTGAGAAGAATGGAGTATGCCAAATAGAGCCTTATCAACCCCTAAACTTTCTATCTGCAAGGTCCCAATCTTCTTGCTTCATGCCTGTAGGTTTAGTTCCAAACACAGCAAGGCACAAATCAGGATGCACTAAAAGATCCTCCATTTTGAGTTTCCACAACTCAAAATTGCTGCCATTGAACTTCTCTATTTCAATCTTTCCTGATGTGCTAGCCATCTCAATCTGTAATTAGAAATTGAAAAACTTCTACAAGACTCCCATTGAACAGAAATTGACTCAAAAAACCCAATGTACCCACAAGGATAACACAACTGGCCAGGCTCTGATACCACTTGTAAGGAAAAATTAGATGCGGAAACAATTCTCCTAACATCAAAACCACAGGAAAGAATGCAGAGATACCTTTTAAAATTACAATTATAGTCCAATTAAGATGCATATGAAAGAGATAAGAGAAACAAAGTATTTGACACACACATATGGACACCAGATATACGTGGGAAAACCCTTATGGGAGAAAAACCCAACACACCAAGAGAAGTCAGTTTGTATTACAGTAACAAATAATTACATACAGAGTTATGACTTATCTTTCCAATGCTAGATTATAATAGCTTTCACAATGATCAATCTTGTACAGGAACCTTCAAGTTACAATCTTTATAGAATAGAAATCACTCTAATTATACAACCTGTAATGCCCTGCCGTGCAAACCCCAAAGGAACTAATAACAACGGAACAATTTTTTTATATTTTTTTTTAAAAGAACATAAGATTGTATTTAAGTATTCCAATATAACAATGTATTAAGTTGCACGACTAACTCCAATTGGGGTACACGAGGTGACATTACTATACTAACCCATAACAATGATAATAGATTAAACCATAATTAAACAATTACATAAACCCATTCATTCTCATATCATCATTTAAAATATCCATTAACAGTAACCATATTAATCCCATAAGTACATATGATAGTAAATGAAATTGTAAAGATATAAAGTATTACATATTTTGACAGATACAACTCAACATAACCAACTATAACAAGTGAAAGTTCCCAAATAAATACAAGGCCCGAATATACATTACATCCATATGGTAGTACAATACAACTGTCTAAAAATACATCACAATAACCACATATACAAATTACATCAAGGTCATCCCAACACGTGTGGGAGATACATCAATAATAAAATACATCTGAAGTGTAAACATACATCTGGTGCCAAGAACACTGGATCAACAACATCTGCCAAAAACCCTTCAATGAAAGAAACATCTACATCCAAAGGGAACCCAACGGGGTGTGAAGCACGTTCCACTCAACCACCCCCGTGCTAGGAGTAGACAAGGAAGGATCCCTAACCAAGCAAAACTAACAATAACAAAGACTAACTCCAAATAGACAACTTAATATCAACGACCATATAGAAACCAAGCAACGATAAAACCAAAAGGCATAACAACAAACCACTTCTGAACAAAGCAATAAACCACTTTCCAAAATTACAACTAGTCGCAAACACAACATCAATGAAACTCAAGACATATAATTAAAGACTACTTCCAAAACTAACCAATGACAAATACATAAATCACTTCTAGAGGACTTCAACAAAACAACACAAATAGAATGTTAGAGGAGAGTGTCATCGCATGGCTTAACATGAATTATCTAGACAACCGATCACAAGGTGCCACCTCCATCTCTACATGGATTCTCCAGACAACCAAGTTAAGGTGCCGCCTCCATCTATGGTTCTCCTGATAGCCTATCTCAAGGCGCCACTCCATAGGGTTACTCATGTAGAGTCATTAACCTTTCGTGAAGACAAGGCAACGACCTTGCCAACCACGGCCTTCTCAGTCCCCTTTAGTTTGTGATAGCACTAACAAGCAAATGAGGCTTCACAATTATCTTATTAATGTTTAATCCCTACCCACGATTAATTTCTTAGGTTATCACTGATTACTCTAACTCTATGTGGGTTACCCTGACAACCCCTTTGTGCATCGGACCCCCACTAGAGCTACTCTCTCTAGACACTCAAGCACATAAATACTCCACACAACAAGATTATATCAACAAGAAATACTGAACCAACCAAATAGTTTATCCACAAGGCTTAACCATCTCGCCCACAATCATATACATAACATTCACAAAGCGGTACAATCCAAGTGTAACTAAATCACAACCATGGTCAAAACATAGACCAAGCATCAAAATACGAGATCACAACTAACATCAGTATCCCATCTCAGGAAGCCCTTAACACTAACTTAAACTCCTACGAAAGATAAGATAAATCTAGGGTTTTCCCATATGACACAATAAAACAATGAAGAGAATACCACAATAGACTTAACGAATAATCTCAAGAAAACAATTACTTAAAAAACAATGCCATATAAAAATATTTCCAATACTCAATAATTTCATCAAACAAATAAATCAACAATTTGAGAATATTCGATTCAAAACAAAACACATCGTTTAATTCAAATTCCCACAATTACACTATAACATCATATCTTTTAATTTTAACTATTCGATTTAATTATAATCACATAGCTTATTTCCAATTTCCTCAGTTAAACTATATCACTATATCTAGTAAAAATTATCATATTAAATTTTTATTCATAACATCTCAAAATTGTTATATAAATATATTAAGAGTAAAGCATTTTTATAAAAAATCATTTTATCAAAGCATATTATAAAATTTATAAAATATCTTTCAGAAATATATATATTAATTATATAAAATTATATTATAACCAAATTCGAATTAAATAAAAAATCAAATTATAAAATTTATTTTATAAATCCAATCCGAATTTAATCATATTTGAATTAATGAAAATTGAATTGAAACTTAATAACAAACAAAAAGAAATGAATTTTCAAGCAAATCAAGGTTTACACAATGGAGGTACTGCGTACCTCCCAAGAGAGGCTGCAGCCCCTACCACTAGCTGTGGTACCACCACAGTTTGTGGTGGCCACGGCCCCCACAGGATGTGGTACTGTGTACCGCAGTTTGTGGCGGCAGCACCATAGTGGGGGCCGTGGGTGGTATGGCCTCGGCTGACCCCCACCCCCAAATAAAAATAAAATTTATATTTTAGTTTATAATTTAATTTTATATAAAATTTCTTTTATATATACAATTTGTATTTTTAAAAATACGAATTTCAATAATAATTTCGTCCAACACTTTTACAGTATATATATATATTTTTGTATTAAAACTTAATTCGTACGAGGACACAAAGGGCATTAACAGAACACAACAATAATTAAATATATATTATCTAATATCCTCAAAATACTAAATCTGTAATATAAATATATATTTATTCAAATGGTTGAAACAATTTTAACCAGAGATTTAGAACAACAATATAATAGCAGATTTTACAATAAATCCATTACATATCTAATATGCAAAATCGAACCTTCAATTAAAAATGATTTAAATTTCGAACAATAATTTTTGCTATTAAGCTAGAACTTCAAAAAGATTTACTAAAGTTTTCAAGAGAAGATTCAAGGGTTTCATATGAACAATTTCAAATTACAAAACTTCTTTCAATGAATTTTTCAAACACAATGAACAAATATTGTTTCAAAGAACAACAAAAACAATAATAAATAACAGAAGAAAACCTAGAGTCCTTCGTCTAGTGAAGAATCCAGCACAATAATCTTCTTTCGAACGTGGAACCCCTCTACAACTTCTTTTCCAAATTTTTGTCTTTAGCTCACTTCTGAATCTATCTTTTCTTCATCCACAATCATTTTACCCAGAAAACACCAAAAACCCCCAAAACTATTTTTCTTTTTCTTTTATTTTTTACAGATCCAAACAATAAAGAAAAAAACTTCTATGTGTGAATAATTTCCTCATAAAAATAATAATAATAAAAAAAGAATCAATAAAGCTCTTCCGCTTTCTTTTCTCAAAAATCCTCCTCTAATTGGTCCTTTTTCTAGCTTTTAAAAGCACAACTTATCTACAATTTTTAATTAAAATAAATTATTTAATCAAGATATTATCCGCACATGAATTTCTAATTTAATATTAATAAAAAAGATAATATTTAATTATCCTCATCAATATTACTTTTAAATAATTATTTACATTTTTAATTAACTAATTCACTTTTAAATTTACAAAATATTTAAATTTAATATTTTACCAACCCACAATTAAATCAAATAACAATGCAACATTAATTAATTATCTTATAAAATACGATTAATTAATTAAACACTAACCATAAATTAAATAAATAGACAACAATCAAACTACACAACAACAAGGACATAACTTCAGTCATGACACAACAAATCATAACAGAACGACGGACTTGGGACAGGAATACTTCCAAATCTACTCCCTTTTTCAACATTTTTACCCGTTGGGTTAGTTTAATGCTTTCCCTTTCCTGCCGAAGTAGGTGGAATCGAGACTTATTCCTGCAATCCTGCATCCAAATAACTATCAAGTAGCACATGTATATATATATTATTGAAAATATCCTATCACAAGGTGGAATTACAGCGTAGCAGGGCACTCATAAACGAGTGATGCTACCATGTCCTCTCACCTAAGCTATTATAACAATTACAATATCAATGATGAAATAACATTCTAAACAAACTATCATAAGATAACATGATTACTTATCAACTGCATCATAATTTAATTCTGAAAATCAACTAACATCACCAACCACAATGTCATATGAAATAATCATGTCCTCAAGTGTTTAAGCATAATCACCAACAGTCTACTAATCAAACCACCAAATCAAGCAATAATAGTATCATCACAGTATCAAACCAAAGCATAGAAAATAATAAGTCTAAACAGTATGAGGGGTATTACACAACCACACAACAATCCGTCGATCCTTCGAACAATCCAGCCATTGAACCAGTCACAATCTGCAATAACAAAGTATAACCATGTCACCCCTGTCTGTTGAGCTTCCTCTCAGAACTGCCACAATGAACTATCTTCCAATGGTTCCCATTCGGCTTCTCTGATTGGTCCATGAGACACCACATAGGATGGTCTTCACTTGGTCAAAAGGCTTTAATCTGTGTTGGCATGTCGGTAAGACACTGACCGTGTCTCCCCGATGCCACACACAGCTTAGCATCCGATATTGCCAAGAGTTTCCTCATCAGCAAGAGGTTCCACCAAGCTTACAACCATTGCATCAACTTCAACATTGTTATCAGCAAGACTTACCGCTCACCAAGGGGTTACACCGAAGCATCCAATAATCAGCAAGACATACTGCTATCACCAAGACATCACAACGAATACTTCATTTTAATCCTAGTGCATCCACCAGTAGGTGAGACTCATCGCTTTCGACAAAACCTTATATTGAGGTCCTAAGTCATACTAAGCCATTAGCATTTCCATCGGCATCCATTTATCACTAAGACATTCAACTGTCGCCAAGAGGTTTCACCGAGATCTCTTATGTTACTCCGTAGCCATACTACTATCGGCAAGACCCCACGAGTCACCAAGACTTCATATCAATCACCTTGAGCTACTCTATTGACTACAGTTGTATCCCTGTCGGTGTGATGTTCCATTCTCACTGAGACTTCTCCCCGAGACGTTCGAGTTAACCACTGTTAGCAAGACATCCATATTGGTAAGACTTCTTACCAAGCCATCTCATGTTATACCGATGTATACTATTGGTGAGACAAAGCAACTATCACTAGGAGTTTATAATGAAACCTCCGAGTTACCCTGAAGACACCAAGTTAATGCTATCGGCGAGACATTCATATCGGTAAGACCTCATACCAAAACCTTAAACCTTTCAGCCAAGTCTCTCTGATATATGATAGAATGGCCTATCGGCTAGAGATCTCCACAGGTGGTGAGAGGTCACTTTGAATGCTTCTTGTCACAGCGATAGGCTCCTTCGGTGAGACAGAAGCAAGGAGACAGCGACTTGTACAAATCACAATGTGTCAAAGCTGCTAGTTAGCCAGAAATTAACAATATCACATTGACTTGGCTCCAATAGAGGTTACAGCCAGTGATTATTTAGGTACATATTTCCAACATAACTTAGCTAACTAAGGACTAGGTAGAAAAGGTCGATGAGCGAACAAAAAAAAGTGAGAAGACAAAAGAACTAGGGTTCTTGGAGGGTTTAAACCCTAGATGCAATTGAGAACCCTAATCAAACACAATTGAGGAGTTTTAAGACCTCAAAGACCTAGATTCATCAAAAATAATGATGGATTTCAACAAGATGCACACATAGGATCTCTCTAGTTGGAGATAAATGATGTTCATCCAAGGGTGGCATAAAATATGTCAACAGCTCCCTAGGATCTCCTTTCCCTTTATATTTGTCAAATTTTGGCATTTTAAATTTTCAAGGGAAAGATGCCATGGTGACAGATCAATCGAATAGGTAAGGACATATCATCAAAAGTGTATGGTTTCTTATGATGTCCTAATTTAAGGCTTTTAATCATGGTTCTCATGTATTGGAGCTCTTGTGAAATTTTGACAAGATTGTATGTGTTCATTTTTTATGTTTTTGTAAGGGATGTGTTGGTGGAAGGATGTACAAGGGGTGGTGGTTGGTTGAGGTTGACTATGTTTTATATATTGATAATGTGTTGGGATATAGGTTGTAGGTTGTGGGAGGGTAGTTTATGAAGTATAAATGAGTCAATTGGATGCCTGGAGTAGGTTAATTAAGTTTGTTTCTTGATTCAAGGGTTAGGTTGGTATGGATGAATGTTTTCTTGAATGCATTAATGCAGATGAAATAATAACCCTAAGTTATGTAGAGGGGTGTGGTTGAGTTGATTATGGTATGGAAATGGGTGTTTGTGTGACTTGTGCATGTGGGTTGTTATATGATAGACTAAGGGGGTTTGATCCCCACAAGTTCCTTAGGGTGTTAGTAGTTGTTGGTGTTGTGGTATTTGGGGTATATGAGTTGTGCTATGTCAACATTCAGTAGAAATTTAGCTCCATTTTGAATTAATTATAATAAGAAATGATCTCGATTCTTTGTAATGATCATTTCCATAATTTCTTGATTTTCAATATTTTGTGCAAATTTTTGTGTCCTTGGTGAATACTTGGTTGTTTCATAAGGGTTTTCTCTTTATTTATAGTAAGTGATGTTGGTTGATTTGTGATTTCATCTATGTGAGGAATTCTCCACACTTGGTTGTTTTCCTCCATGAGTTTATTAGTTTGTGACCTTGTTAAGGGCATACAATGGTAGATCTAGTTGAGTTTTATTTTTTATTTTTCTTGTTTGGATCTTGTGGATACTATGTGGTTGGTTGGATGGTTGGTATAGATGTGAAATAATGATTTAGTTTTTATGGTTTGACAAATATCAAGGTATCTTAAGAAAATCTAGTTCCTTTAGATGATTGGAGATTGATTTTGGATGTTTCCTTTAGTACTTGAGATAGGAAAGTTCACAAGAAAAAGTGGAAGGGAACTTTTGACCTTATTAACATAGAGATTTCCAAGTCTCTAAGCTAATACTATCCAAATTGATCAAGGGCTTTAACTTAATAAAATACTTGAGAAATTTATGCACTTTAAAAGTTAGTGATGATAAAATTATGTAGGATATAAAAAAAATCTTGATAATATTGATTATGGATGAAAGACTAGGTTTATTTGGCTTTTAAGTTGATGATGGATATTTAGGTTTTTGAATTATGAAATGATTTGGTTATAATCAAGGGTAGAAATTCTATGAAGGTTGGCCCTAAGCTGGAATGGAGGAAGATTTGGATGAGGTTTTGATTTTTATTTTCAAGGGTTTTGATATTTTATGGATCATTGATTGTAAAACTAAGTCTATTTAAGCTCACTACTAATAAAACATAAACCTTTCACAATGGAGGTGATAATATTTTGGAGTCAATTATTTAGGTTTTGAGGTGAAACAATGTAGACATTGAACTAGAAAAAGGTGATGAACTATCTTTTTGAGGCATTGAAAGGGGGTATTGAAAGGTGCTAAAAGGGATTTTCTTAGGAATTGAAGTATCCTCCTTATGTGTTGAACTAGGAAAAACACTGAAACATACTAATTAGGTAGTAAAAGGAAAATATTACACATTGAATTGTGATCCTAGTTTTGTTTCTTTTTTTGGATTTTGTAAGAGATTTCACACAAAAACAAGATGGTTGACTTGTATTTTTCTGGGTAATAAGGCTAGTTTTAGCAATTAATTTTGACTGGCTTATCATTGGTATAACACATGAAAGACACCAAACACTTGAGCACAATCCTAAATTAGTCAAGTAGGAATGTTATCTTAATGTGGGCCCACGAGCCAAAAGGATAATACCTTCAAATTAAAATGGCTAACTAGGGTACATGCAAAGGTAATGTACCACTTTTAGACCCCTTACCTTAGAAGGAAAAGTTCCTACCAAGGGATATTTGTCACCTCAACAAGAGCAAGTATATGGTAACTTCAGGAATGATAAATTGTACCCTACACCACACTAAGCTATAATTGAATGGTCTTAAGCTAGGATATACAATTTCTCTATGGAGTTCTCAAAATACTCAGAGGATACAAGATGTTCAAATGTGAACACTATCCTATCTACAAGCATGAGGTAGAAGCTAGACTAAAGACCATATTAGCACTTCACCCTACATCCTAAATCACTAGGGTCCTCAAGGATTTTGCAAACATGATGTAGCTAGATTGGGGTACAAATTTCATTCTCCCCCTTTATATACCGCATCAGTAACACATGGATGAGGCCATCCCTTGGGGTGATCAAATCCCCAAGAACACCTCCTAGAGGGAAGGGATTTGCTAGGTTTTTTTTATCACCCAACATCGCACTAGGTGCGAGGGGAGAGCATACACAAAAAACCTCAAAAATATTATGATCTAATATAAACCAAAGATGAGGGACTGTGTAGTTTTTGATCCCTGAGATTGCACTAGGTGCAAGGGTAGAGCATACACCAAACACTAACCCTCCAAAAAAAAAAAAGTTAATTTCCCAAAACTCTAACTTTTCGTGTAACTAAACGATTGGTACAACCAAATCTTTGACAAGCATTACTACATAAAAATGTTAGTATTTTCTACTTTTCAACATCTTGGACAAGCATGAGACATTTTCACAATTGGTTAGTGACCAAAAACGTTAGGAAAAAATTAAAAAATAGAAAAAATTAAGAAAAATAGAAAAGGCACCAAAGCATAGAGTAGATAAATTGAAACAAAAAGCACTGATATCTCAAATAGATGCATTGAAATAGAAAATATACTAAAAACATAAAGTTATACCTAAGAAATAGAGGCATTGCAGCAAAAATCAAAGGCATTGAAGAATCAAAAGCATTGAAATAGGATGCAAAGGCACTGATTTGGAACACCTGCAAGAGAACTGCCAAAACCTACAAAAACAACAAGAAACAACAAAAAAATAAATATAAAACTGTCAAAAAGTTAGTGGAAACAAATAGACAACCTATTAGTAAACACCTAAAATTGAGAAAAATGTGTAAAAAATAAAAAATATAAGATAGAAAAAACTTATAAGGTTAGCAGAGGTGTTGAAGTAGCATGCATGGGCATTGAGCCATCATAGACATTGAACCATGTTGCAAAGGCACTAATCCCAAAGATAGAGTCATTAAACCATAATTAGAGGGATTGTTATGTTATCTAAAATGTGAAAACTTGCACAAAAACTCAATTTGTTTAGTTTGAGGGATGTGAGTCCGACCGAGCATATGCCAAAATGAAGATGATGGAATGATAAGAGAGAAAAAATAAAAATATAAAATCAATAACAATTACCCCAATCTCTTACCCTCTTCACCTCATCAATAGAGCTGAAGTGAAGCAACCATTTCCCTTGGTTTACTCTTGATAGTGCAACTATGTGGTTGTTCTCCAATGCAACATAACCTTGGTATGGAAGAGATTTGGATGATAAAATCATTAGCATAATCTTAGCAAACATGAGATGATCCAAATGGGATGGAAATGCTTCAATTTATAGACTTTTAGAAGGATGAATGGAGGGACAAGACCCTCTTGTGAGATGGACAGTTGGGATTGTAGGAGAGAATGGAAGCTTAGCCTTGTGAAAAGTGTCACAATGTAGAGACATGTGAATGTGACATGTGGTATGGGGAAGAGAGAAATGTGTGCTCACACATGTGTGAGCATACATTGGGAAGAACAAGGAGATGACAAGTGGAAACTAAAGTGACAAAATGTAAGAGGTGTAGGCTTGGACGTGTGATAAATGGGAAGAAAAGGAAAGTGTAGGGTGACTTCATGGGGAAGAGGATCTCACACATGTGTGAGCATCCAATAGAAAGGGAAGTCAAAGGATGAATTGGAGAGGAAAAGTGGCATGTGCATGCAAGAATTTAAGAGGGCTTGGAGGACATGTCATATGGCTACAAGTTTGGGGAAGTCCAATGAATTAAAAATTAGAAGAAATGTTAATGAGGATTAGGAGGTGGATTAAATTAATTAATCAAGGATTAACTTAATTGGGATTATAGGACTTAGGGAAATAAAGACAGTTTAAATTGAAAAAAATTAATTGATTAACCTTTGAGGAATGGAGCATTAATTAAATATAATTTAATTAAGCATGACGGTGCAAGGGAGATAATCAAATAAATTATTTGGTTAATTAAAAAGAATGAAGATAATAATTAATTAATATTTAATTTAATTAATTATGAATTAAAAGTATAATTGATTAAATTGTAACTTAATTAATTATGGAATTAGGAGTCAATTTAGGGTGTCTACAAATTTAACTCATTTTAAAATTATATAGATTAATTAACTAATTTAAAAAATGAATATATTAGCAACCTAGATGATAAAATTAAAGTTATACATATAGACCTAATTAGAAGTAAAAAATAAAAAATAACTACAATAAAAATGTACCTCAAAGTCAAAGAGGAGATTAATTTGACCATAACAATGAACTATTACCTTGACTTTGAGATTGGATCTAGAACAAACAAAATGATAGGAGCATGTTTTAAGATTTTAGAAATGTGTGTGAACCTAAAACTAACATGCACCTAGAGTATCTACAACCTTTACCCAAAATTTGCAATCATGAACATCTTATACAACCATAATCCTAGTCTTTCAAACATCGGTTCCTACAAAAACTATTTGCATATAGCTACACATACAAATGGAAGGAAGAAGAAATATTGAGACATTATACTATAAGGATGGGAAGTTGAAAATATCTTTAACTTAGGCTTTAGTCAAGCCCCATTGATTGGTTCAACGAGTTTTTAGAAAGTTTTAAGATACACTAAATGGTAGACATTGATGTGGTAAATTATGATGTCAAATTCTTAATTCTTGATGCAATGACATGCAATGGATGGTAGAGTGACCTAGTGGAATAATTAAGGTTCTAACATTTATTGATACATGGATTAATTTATTCGAGATGACTGATGCAAAATAATTCTTATGAAGACTATTGAGTGATCCTTTGGGATGGTGTGCATAAAGGAGTGGTGAGATCTAAGGATGATTGAAATGACTTAGGGAAATGTCCTTTCATAGATATCTTAAGTGCACAATTTGAATTTTTTTAGTGCAAGAGTGTAATTAATGATTAGTTGGAACTAAGTCTACCTATGGTCATAATTAGTTTTAAAATTGAACAAAGGGGATTAAGGCTACAGGTCTATCCTTGAATGATGTCAAGGACACCCTTTTGATCTTGAACCTTATAGAGGAAATCTAGGAATGCTATAAGAGAAGGTAAAATGATATTTATAATGCTATAAGAAAAGACAAAATAATATTTCTAAGTATATGATTGAGAATGAGTCAATAGAATCATTAAATTAATAAAAATTGTGTATTTGAACAAGATACTTAAGATAAGGACACAAAATAATATAAAAATTGAAAGAACAAACAATACATTTTTCATTTTTATTATATAATTGTAAAAGGAAAATAGCATTTTGACTTAATGAAAACCAACTTTCCAAAAAAAATTACTTGTATATAAATAAAAACAAATAGATTTCAAATCAAATCCCAACAAAACCAAATTATAATGATATATTTGTGAACAAAGCTAATTAAACTAGAAATTGCATCTTTGTGTGAAATGGGTATGTTGAAAAGTGCAGAAGGTCAATTAGGAAAAAATTGTGTCTATTTTTTATATGAATTTTCACATTACATGAGGTAAATTGGTAGCCCATTTAGAAAATGATGTTGTTTATGCAACAAAGGTCTCAATGAAGAATTCATAGCTTCAAATCAAGTATGCATCCACTTACAGGGATCCATACATCATTGAAAGAAAACGTTTGAATCGAGAAGATAATTAGGTTTCATTACCAAGAGAGTCATGTGTTATGTTTTCAATAGGAAGAGAGAGGGATATATATGGATATAAAGAGGGATATATAGAGGCAGAAGATCACGAGAGAGAGGGAGGTAAGGAGATAGAGATAGAGAGGAAGATAAGGATGGAGATGGAGATGGAGATGGATATGGAGAAGGAGATGGGTATAGAGAGAAGGAGAGAGAGAGGAGAGAGGGAGAGATAGAGATGGAAGAGATATAAATATATATATGGAGAGAGAGAGGAAGAGAATAAGCGAGGGAGAGATAGAAAGGTAAAGATAGAGCTAGGAATGATATAGAGAGAGAAGTAGAGAGAGGGAGGGATATAGTGCTAGAGAGAGATAATGAGATAGATATAGAGAGAGAAATGGAAGAAGAAATATTGATAGATAAAGAGGTAAAGAGATATAGATATAGAGGTCTAAGAAGAGGGGAAGAGGGAAATATAGGGAAAGAGATGGATACATGTCTAGAGATAGAGGGGGAGAAAGGAATATAGTGCTAGATATGAAGATAGAGTGAGAGAGATATGGGAAGAGAAGGGGAGAGAGATATGGAGATAAAGAGATAGATAGGTGGATAGGGAGGTTGTAAGAGAGGGAGAGATGAGGAGAGAAATAGAGACAAGAGAGAGAAGTAGAGAGATATAAAAAGAGGGAGTGATAGGGAGAGAGGGAGAGGGGAAGAGGGAATGATAGTTAGAGGGATATGGGAAGATAGAGATAGAGAGGGAAAGATTAAGAGATAAGGGAGATGATAAAGATAAGTAATAGAAAGAGGTAGAGATAGAGAGAGGGGGAGAGATAAAGATAGATATAGGGAGGGAGAAACAAGGTGTTTATGTATGAATGAGAGAGAGAGATATGGATAGAGATATGGAGATAGAGATAAAGATGGAGAGATATGTAAATAGATAAAGAGGAAGGAGAGAGAAATAGAGAGGGTAGAGAAGTAGATAGATATAGAAATAGGGAGTGATAGGGAGAGTGGGAGAGAGAGGGAAATATAAGGATATAATGAGGGAGAGATATATGGAGATATATATTGGGGAAGATAAGGGGAAGAGAGAGATGCAGGAAGATGTAAGCAGATAGAAATAGGAGAGAGAGAGGGAGATATGGAAGGAGAGATGAAGAGGGAGAGGGAGAAAGAGAGAAATAAAGAGGGAGAGATGGATAGAGAGAATGAGAGAGGGAGAGGTGGAGGGATAGGAAAATATATATATGAAGTGATATATAGAGAGAGGTTGAGGGAGATAAAGAAGCAGAGAGAGGGGGAGACGAATAGGGATAGAAAAAGATAGTAAGAGAGAGAGATTGAGAGATAATGTGAAATATAGAGATAAAGAGGGAGACAACGGTATACAGAGCTCTCTCTCTTTTTGTTCCCATATATATATATCCATATCTCTCACTCTCTCTCTCTCTCTATATATATATACATCTTTCTTTTTTTTCTCCCTTTTCCTCTCTATCTCCCTCTCTCTTCTTTCTTCCTCTCTCTTTTCGCTCTATCTATTTTCCTCAATTGTGCAATGGGTACACTAAAGAGGTCTTAAAGGTGAATTATCATATCCTTAATCAAATGGCATGCTACCCTAAGCATAACTCCCTAGGGAAATGTGTTATCCTTGGAATATTGACACAAAATGATTGATCAAAAGTTAGTTTTTCTCTCTTGTTCGCTCCCTCACTCTATAAATTTTAATTTAGATTTTAAGTTTTAAATTTATTTTATTATATAAATTAAAATAAAAATTCAAAATATAATTATTCTACAATACTTAAAATTTTAATAAGACAATTAATTATATATTAGATTTATTCTAATAACTATTAATTATTTTTTATAATTTCATAAGAAGACATAAATAATTAAAATAAATTTAAAACTTAAATCTAAATTAAAAATTAAAATATAATAATCTAAATACAAATTCAAAATATATCAAAATGCAAATATTAATAAAAATAATAATCTAAAAAATAATAATAATAAATAATAAATAATTAAATAAAAAAGTCAAAATAATTTTAGATTTATTATAATTGAAATATTAATAAAATATAATTCTATTTTTCATTTCAATCTTATCAATTTTTTTTTTCTTTTTTTTCCTTTTAAAAGAAAAAGCCCACTTTTAAATTCTTAAAATGACAAGAAAAATGTGGACGATTGAGATTAATTCCATCGTCTTGCATCCTTCTCCTTAATTCTCAATCATTGATTTCAAATTTGTTTTGGATTTTGTGAACAACTTGTCGAACACAAATATAACTCATAAATATCTTGAAATAAAAAGGTGTTCCTAATGGGAATAATTAAGGAAAATAGAAGTGCATTCTATAAATTTGTTGCAATACAATGAGACATAAAAATAATTTCGTTCCTTAGGGCTCTCCCATGACCTGGAGCCTTGGGGGTGACAAATTCCCCTACTCTACATATCTTAAAGGCCATAATAATATATTTTATATAGGCCATATAGAAGCAACTTAGGGATGAGAATCAAATATAAAATTCTAAGGAAGCATGCTAAGAGTGTATTGTTATAGAATATATACCCTTAATATTTTTTGGAAAAAGGAAAGCAATATAATTAGGGAAGAAGAAGATAATTTGTGGAAAGAATGAGGGTTATGGTCCTCGATAGCTCTAGAGTCACATAGACCTAGGAAAATCTTTAGCAATGACTATCAAATAATCTATATTAGTAGGAGAGAAACATAAGATGGACATTCAAAGCTTAAATAATATAAAAAATAACAAAAACCATAATGTGCAGTGTTTACATGGGAAAACCATTTTGGGAAATCCCACACTCAAAATCACATAGCTCAAATGTATTATCATCAATTAATAATAGTTACAATACAATATCAATTCAATGCTTAGTAGTCTTCACACTACAACAAGAATCTCAAAATTTTTTGATAGCATAATGAAATGTAAGCTTATTCAAACATATCATCATAAAAATGTACTAAGGCATCACCAATTTATAGAAGATCAACTTTGGAAACCAAGACTGTCACATGTCATCTCCAAAATCACTGCATGCATGCAAACTGAGTTGGAGAACATGTAGGGATTCCAACTTCACTTGCTTATGCAATTGTCATAATTTCTTGACATGCAAGCCTTTTTTCATAAACTATTATGCAACAAAATCAATCCTCTCAACATGCAAGGCACCTACCACATGGAAGACTACTAGTTGCCAATTCCTCACTATTCCCAATTCGATAGTTGTCATAGTTGAATCTTACAACTATTATAGACAATCATAGCAAGTGTCAGTCTATCATAGTGCATGAAATAGAAACTTATGACAAATTCCACCAATATAGCCTAAAATATAGGTACTCCAAAGTGCACACCTTCCTCCACAAATGTAGCTTACAACATTTACGTGTCACTTGCCAAGTAAGATGCCACATCATCAATAGGTCCCACAAAGTGACAACAAATTAGGTAGGATAGTAAAAATTACAATTTAAATAAATACATCAAATAATAATTATTAAATGTTAGGAATCTAAGGTTAAGACACCTTAATCCCAACATAGATTAATCTAAGATGAATATGGTTTTTTTTGTACATTTTGGATATGCTTAACATTAGAAACACCATCATTAACAATGCTTTTATTTTTGGTTGAAAAGTGTGAGTTATCATTATTTTGATTGTTTTCTTTGGATTCCTTATATATCTTGACTAAACCTTCGACTATGAGGGAATTTTCAATAGTTACTCCCTTACCTATGATTTCATCAAAGGAGTTGGTACATTGGACTTGCAAATGAAATCATATTTCTAGATTTGAATTTTGCACAAAGATGGTTACTAATTTTTTGGGAATAATCCATAGGAATCTACTCGAAAGATGTCACCATTATGGAAAGAAAGGCACAAATCTAGCATGGTGGTCTCATGTCCAATGTTGTAGGAGAAGTGTGCTACAATTTTTTTACCTAGATCTTTAAAAGTGGTTATAGAACCATGTGGAAGGTGGATGAACCATTCCAATGACTAACTTCATAAGCTTTGAGGGAAAAGTATCATATGATATATGTCACTAAAGTAGACTTCTTGACATGTTATATAGAATTCCTTGGCATGTTCCTATTGTCATATAAAACTGCACCATACTAAACAAGAGTTTAGTGTTCTAATGACACAATGGAAATGGCCTCAAGGTGTGGGACCTTTCAAGATGAAGTCAAGTCTTCGGAGAAGGCCGGATTCCTTTTCAAAAATAAGATCAAATGTGTTGGCCTAACCCAACACATGAAAGTCCTAATTGTAACCTACTCGAACAGATCACAAGGGAGAAGGGGGAGAAAGAGACATGAAATGTGAAATAAGGTGATGCACCAAATTTAGATTTTGTTCCATCCTACATCAAAATAGTATAATATGTTAAAGAAACAACTAAAACACCCACTTAGATATGAAGGTAAATGAATTTTACTCAAACATGCAAGAGGTAATGGTGATAATAGTTGAATTTTATTGACATAAAGCTTGAGGTAACCTTTACAATGGCAGAATGCAAGAGTTGCAAGTCTACAAAAGAAAAATACCAGAGGGGTTGAAGGAAGAATCTTCAAAAAGATACAAAAATTTCCTTTATAGTTCAAGAATAACTGAGGGTTGAAGTAAAATACCTAACCCTAACTTAAGTAGGGTTATAGAAATATGAACTCTAATTACATTTAAAATATCCCAATTGCTCTCGTGATAGAGCAATCACCAAGCCATAAAGCTCTGAAAACTCAAAAAAGCCCTTGAATGATGATGCATATGAATGTAGGGATGGGTTCCTACAAAATATACAAAAAAATATCAGACTAACATACCATGAAAGAAGAATATGGCCTCTACAACACATCAAGTAGTAATGGCACTGCCCAAAAATGAAAAGCAATGTTGAAAAGGCACCAAAAATTGATCCAAGTCAATCAAATTCAATCTGGTAGCTAGGAATTGTCACTAAACAATAAATTCTACAAATTTGCATTGAACAAGATCAATTAGCCATTGAAGTTTGAATATGGACCATTAGATTGGAGATGAAGGGATCAAATCAAACATCAAGCATCTTGTTTAAAACACATTCATTGATCTTCATCTCTCACACTAGCAACCAAAGAAACATGCCCCACCGTGATGCATGTCGCCTTAGCATTCACTATCTATTGTCGTTACCATCCTATTGGGATGTCAAAGGGACAAAAAATAAGTCCTGTCGACATACATCATTCTCTCTGATGAAGAGATCTTTTCATCCATCTAAATGTTGAAGGGACCATATTTTAGGTCCCATCGACATCCACCTATCTCTTCAAAAATTCCCTTATTTATATCGTCATCACCCATTGTAGAAAGAATCCATGATTTATGTTTCCAAACCGTAATGTGAAGAACCTTCGCGATGACTGTTATATCTTCTCCATTGAATCTAAGCCATTGAAACCACACAAAGAAAGAAAACCTTGGGCCCACCAAGACATGTGTCACCTACCTATTGTCTCACTAGGCTCAACTCAGGACCCACCATATCACCACAGAACAATGGGAAACTTCCACTTGTCCACTCTGATGTCATACACCCTTCTATCACCCATCACACAAAGGTATTCAACTCTTATGTTTATAACTGTGATGCACTAGATGCTAGCAATGACCGGTTGATCACCATCTTTAAATTTGGGCCCTCAGTTGCTTGATCATTGTGCATTGTGAAAACAACTCCACCACCTTGCTTCACAACAATGATGTGAAGCAAGAGCCCAATGCCACCTCAACCGTTGGATTCTCTCTACTTAATCTCAACCCTTCATCACTCATCATGAAAAATGAAATTAACGATGACGAGTTTGTAGTGATAGAAGGTAAGTCATGATGCAAAGAAAGATAGTCCATCACTCATCACTACTTTGTCTTCAATAGGAATTTATCAATCCATGATGCAAAGAGAGCTAGCAATATGAAGGAAATACTAGTGCATCGCTCATTGTTGAAACAAAGCTGATGAGGGAAAGTCAATCCATGATGCATTTGAGGCTAGTGATGGGAAATCACATAAGTGATGCATTTTGTGCACATACTCAAATTATTTTTAAACTAGGGGCCGCACCTAGGTAAATAAGACTTGGGAAAAAAATATTTCTCGGCCCTCGAACATATGACTTTTAATCAAATATTTAAACTAGCGTTGTGACCGGAAGACATGGGTAAACAGGCTGGTAAAAACATGACCACTTAAGACATAAGTTGTAACTTAGCTAGCCAAGTACTAGGTGCAAAAGGTCAATGAGTGAAGAAAACAAAAAAGTGACAAGGAAAAATCACTAGGGTTTTAGGAGGGTTTAAACCCTACATGCAATTTAGAACCCTAATCAGACACAATTGAGGAGTTTCAAGACCTCAAAGACCAAGATTCATCAAAAATAATCATGGATTTCAACAAGATGCACACATAGGATATCTTTGGTCGGATTTAAATGATGTGCATCCAAGGGTGGCATAAAATATGTCAACAATTCCATAAGATCTCCTTTCCCTTTGTATTTGTCAAATTTTGGCATTTCAAACTTGTGAGGGAAAGACACCATGGTGATAGATCAATCAAATAGGTAAGGACATATATCATCAAAAGTATTTGGTTTCTTATGATGTCCTAATTGAAGGATTTGAATCATGGTTCTCATTTCTTGGAGCTCTTGTGAAATTTTGACAAGATTGTATGTGTTCATGTTTTGGTTTTTGTAACGAATGTGTTGGTGGTAGGATGTACAAGGGGTGGTGGTTGGTTGAGGTTGACTATGTTTTATATGTTGATGATGTGTTGGGATATAGGTTGTAGGTTGTGGGAGGGTAGTTTTTGAAGTGTGAATGAGTGGGTTAGATGCCTGGAGTAGGTTAATTAATTTTTTTTCTTGATTCAAGGGTGTGGTTGAGTTAATTATGGTATGGAAATGGGTGTTTGTGTTACTTGTGCATGTAGGTTGTTGTATGATAGGCTAAGGGGGTTTGATCCCCACAAATTCCTTAGGGAGTTAGTAGTTGTTGGTGTTGTGATATTTTGGGTATGTGAGTTGTGATATGTCAACATTTAGTGGCAATTTAGCTCCATTTTGAATTAATTATAATAAGAAATGATCTTGATTTTTTTTAATGATCCTTTCCATAATTTCTTCATTTTCAATATTTTGTGCAAATTGTTGTGTCCTTGGTGAATACTTGGGTTGTTTCACAAGGGTTTCCTCTTTATTTATAGTAGGTGATGTTGGTTGATTTGTGATTTCATCTATGTGAGGAATTCTCTACACTTGGTTGTTTTCCTCCATGAGTTTATTAGTTTGTGACTTTGTTAAGGGCATACAATGTTAGATCTAGTTGAGTTTTATTTTTTATTTTTCTTGTTTGGATCTTGTGGATGTTATGCAGTTGGATGGATTGTCGGTATAGATGTGAAATAATGATTTCATTTTTATGGTTTGACAAATATCAAGCTATCTTAAGAAAATCTAGATCCTTTGGATGTTTCCTTTTGTACTTGAGATAGGAAATTTCTCAAGAAAAATTGGAAGGGGACTTTTGACCTTATTGACATAGAGATTTCCAAGTCTCTAAGCTAATACTATCCAAATTGATCAAGGGATATAACTTAATACAATACTTGAGAAAGTTAACCAGTATAAAAGTTAGAGATGATGAAATTATGTAGGATATAAAAAAATCTTTATAATATTGATTGTGGATGGAAGACTAGGTTTATGTGGATTTTAAGTTGATGATGGATATTTAAGTTTTGAATTATGAAATGATTTGGTTATAATCAAGGGTAGAAGTTCTATTAAGGTTGACCCTAAGTTGGAATGGAGGAAGGTTTGGATGAGGTTTTTATTTTTTATTTTCAAGGGTTTTGATATTTTATGGATCGTTGATTGTAAAACTAAGTCTATTTAAGCTCACTACTAATAAGAACTAAATCTTTCACAATGGAGGTGATAATATTTTGGAGTCAATTATTCAGGTTTTGAGGTGAAACAATGTAGACATTGAAATAGAAAAAGTGTTGAATTCTCTTTCTTAGGCATTGAAGTATCCTACTTATGTGTTGAACTAGAAAAAACATTGAAACATACTAATTAGGCACTAAAAGGGAAATATTACATGTTGAACTATGATCCTAGTTGTGTTTCTTTTTTTGTATTTTGTAAGAGATTTCACACAAAAACAAGATGGTTGATTTGTCTTTTTTAGTGCAATAAGGCTATTTTTAGCAATTAATTTTGAGTGGCTTATCATTGGTATAACACATGAAAGACACACCAAACACTTGAGAAAAATCCTAAATTAGTCAAGTAGGAGTGTAATCTTAATGTAGGACCATGAGCCAAAAGGATAATACCTTAAAATTAAAATGGGTAACTAGGGTATGCAAAGGTAATGCACCACTTTTACATCCCTTACCTTAGAAGGAAAATGTTGTAAGGAAGGAAAATGTGCAAAAACATTTTCCTAATGCTAATTCTAAGAAGAGAATGTAGATTTAAGGTTCAAATTTGAAATTACATTTCATTAAAGATGCACATTACCAGGAAATAGATAAGATTTTTTTTTACACAACACAGAATAAACACCAGATTTAACGTGGGAAAACCCTTTCAGGAGAAAAACCTAGCACACCAAGAAAAAACTCTTTGTATTACAGTTAACAAAAATTCCACATACAAAGTTACAGTTTCTTCCTTTTAGATGTCAATTCAAACACTCAATACATGCATCATTACAAACTTGATCTATCTTGCTCTCTATCTTAGACTCACAACTCAACTATGGCCACTATTCCAATGCATTACACATTATAGCATTTTCTTTCCATGAGAGAAATCACAATCAACCTGCATCACTAGATCCATATGGGAAACATACCAATTCAGTTCCCATTTGTAATAGTAGAACAATCGTCACATAACATTTACCATATTAGTCCATGTCGAAGAGATAGACTCCAGTCTCTTACCGATCTACTCGAGTCACACTGATGCATGCATATCTCAATACACTGTTGATCAAAAGAGCCATGTCGAAGAGTGATTCCAACTTCTCCCATTGATACACCAAGTTCTCATCAATGTCTGATTTATAGTCCATGTGATCCCTATTTCCGAGTCAGCATGGCTTGAACCACCAATCACTTTCCTCTTGACAACATGGGTCCCACCACAGTCATCAGCATAAAAAACTTTTTCAAAGAGAGCTTCCCCAAAGTCTCACCGGACACCCCAAGTCTCTCCAAGGAGAACAGACAAGAATCTTCAAGAATGTCTAAGAGACTTTTGTCAAAGTCACACCAACCAACCGAAGTCACATCGACAAGATCAGTCAAGACTTCTTCCAAATGTTGATGAGAAATTTCACAATGTCTCACCGAACACCCACAATCTCTTTGATATGAAACTTATGGCTTAGCATTGGCATGTTGAGGAGACACTGCCCAAAGTCCTAGTGATGGTGCAAGCTCTCACTGATGACACCACCACAAGGGATTACAATCTGTCGAGGAGACAATGAATGAACTCATGCTGATAGAGGGATCTCTTGCTGACAAGCAACCAAGTTAGGAAAAACCCAAACTTTAGAACCTCCAATCGGAGGTTAGGAATTTTCCAAAACCCGCGACATGGTGATAATGAAGGCAAGCCACCAACACCACAAGATCAGACCATCGTGAAGAAAAAGAGAGAGGTCTCACTGACCACGTAGAGTCTCGCCGATGGAGCTAGGCGAAACGCTGAAAACTCCATATGAGGTCATGTCGACAACGTAATGTCTTGCCGATAAAGACCAACTGACCACTGTTTTCTGCCATTAATCATCCCAGTACGCTGAGGCACAATTACAACATGCTCCCACTTGATGAAGGCTTACTGGCTTCTCCAAACTGAGATTACTAAATTTCATAGGCCCCAAGGCCCATCAAACTGGCACCCCACCTAAACTTGTTTGTGCTTATTGGTTTCATTAATGCATCTACATCTTCTAGAGTACCCACATTTTCAAGATTAACCTTTCCATCCTCCACCATATCCCATGCAAAATGATATTGTACATCAATATGTTTCGTCCTAACATGGAAAATTGGATTTTTTGCCAAACATATTGCACTCTGACTGTCACAAAAAATGGTATTTTTCCTTGCATTGAACCCAATATCAAAACACAAACGTCTAAGAAAAATGGCTTCTTTACAAGTGTGTGTTTCTGCCATATATTCTACTTTTCTAGTAGATAAAGTGACTATAGCTTGTCGCTTGCTCATCCAACTAACTGCACCACCATTCAATGTGAAGATGTATCCACTAGTGGATCTTCTGCTATCAATGTCCCTTGCCCAATCAGAATCCACATAACCTCGAATGTTGATGGGTTTTTGTGATCCAACCGAGTTACCATGATAGCACAAAGTGTACTAGGAGGTACCTTTTAAATATCTAAAAATTCTTTTCACATCATCCTAGTGTGGTCTACCTGGGTTTTCCATAAAATGAATAAGAACTCCCATTGCTTGGGAAATATCCGGCCTTATAAAAACCATTGCATACATTAAACTACTAATTGTACTTGCATAAGGCACTTTGGTCATGTCCTCCATCTCAGTAGGAGATTTTAGACAATCTTCAATAGATAGCTTCATTTCCTGCAACACTGGAACAACTAGTTTCTTAAAATCAGTCATACAAAATATCTCCAAGATATTATTAATACAATTACTCTGGCTGAGCCAAAGCTTTCTACTAGCTCCATCCCATTTTATTTGCATCCCCAAAATATACCTTGTTGCACCAAGATCTTTCATTTCGAACTTTGCAGACAATTGATATTTTAGATTGGAAATCATAGTCTTACTATTTCCTATGAACAACATGCCATCAACATATAGGGCAATAATAAGCACTCGATCGTTTTCAATTTTGAAGTACACACAATGATCATATTTTTATCTTACAAATCCTAGTGACAACACAAATTTGTCAAAATTTTGGTGCCACATTCTAGGCAATTGTTTTAAACCATACAGAGATTTCTTTAACTTGCAAACTAGATTTTTTTTACCTTTTTCCACAAAGTGCTCTGATTGGGACATATAAATTTCTTCTTCAAGATCTCCATGAAGGAATGTTGTCTTCACATCTATCTTTTCAATCTCTAAGTCATACACTACTGCAAGTGACAAAAGAAATCTGATAGATGTCAGCTTAGCTATAGGAGAAAATATTTTGCCATAATAAATTCCCTCTACCTAGGAATAACCTTTTGCAACCAACCTAGCTTTATACTTTTCAACACTGCCATCCAAACCAATTTTCTTCTTAAATACCCATTTGCAACCAATAGGCTTTCTACCTTTAGGCAAGGGCACCAAATCCCAAGTTGCATTCCTTTTTAGTGATGTTGTTTCCTCATTCATGGCTTCCAACCAATAATTTGAATCAGACATTTTAATTGCCTCCTTCACAGTCCTAGGCTCATCAGTGCTTGTAATTAAAGCATAGGCACAATTTACATCCAACATGGAAAAACTATACCTTTCATATTTTTTCCTTTCACATGTGGACCTCCTCAAAGGCTGAGTTTGAGGTTGTGATTCTTCTTCATCAGAACTCTTAGAGCTGCTAGAACTCTCCTTAGTTTTAGATACACTTCATAGTTCATCTTTATTTGAAGTTTGAGGAATTTCAACTACCTTTTCTTTATTTTCTTCTTTCATCTTTGACTGCAGATCCACTGAAGAAGGTTTCAACTCACAAAAAACTACACTTTTTCTATATAGAAAATTTTTCAATCACAGGATTCCAAAACTTGTATCATTTCACACCAATGTTGTAGCCAATGAAGATATATTTTATAGCTTTTTTTTCCAATTTAGATCTTTTCTCATTTGGCACATGAACATATTCTTTGTAGCCAAAGACTTTAACATGTCTTAAAGAGGGCTTCTTACCAGATCAGGCTTCCATAGGCTTTTTATCAACAAGTACCGAAGAGGGAGATCGATTTATTAAATAACATGTTGCCATAGCCTCAACCCAAAACTTCTACTCCAAACCAACATTTCTCAACATGCTTCTCAAAATTTCCATCAGTGTCCTATTCAACCTTTCAACAACTCCATTTTGTTGTGGAGTGTAAGGTGTTGTTTTATGCCTCTTTATTCCATGGTCTTTGCAATACCTTTCAAAATCTACAAAATAGAACTCACTGCCGTTATCTGTCCTTAGGCATTTAATTTTTCTATCAATCTAATTTTCTACCATGTTTGTCAACTCTTTAAATCAACTAAAAAATTCTAATTACTTTTTAGAAAATACACAAAATCCCTTCTCGAATAATCATCAATAAAAAAAAATAATATCTTGATTTTGATAACAAAGGAACATTTATTGGACCAAAAACATTAGAGTGAATATAATCTAGAACACCAGAAGATTTATGAGGAATAGAATAAAATGAAACACAATGTTGTTTTCCATATATGCAATGTTCACAAATGTCAAACTCAAGGTTATAACCACTAAGCCCTTCAACCAGGTTTTTGTTTTTCAAATCTTTTAAGCCTTTCTCACCAATGTGGCCGAGCCTTTGATGCTAGAGCATGGTCTCTTCTGCAAGAAGTTTCACCTCCAAAGAATTTTCCCCCAGAGGAACTTCAATCCCTTCTCTATCAAGCAACCTTGCTTGACTTTTTAGAGACTCTATTGCATTGAATTGTGTGTGCATCCAGCTTGTACAAAGTACCAATCTGAGCACCCCTAGCTAGCACCATCGAGTCTCTTATCATTTTGCAGCCACCATTTGAAAAAGAAACTTGTACACTAGCATCATTCAGCTTGCTTACAAAAAGTAAATTTTGAGCCAGACCTAGTATGTGCATTACGCCATCAATTGCTTTGATTCTTCCATTAGGAAATTGAATTATGGCCCTTCCACGACCAACAATTTCAAGAGATGAGTCACTTTCCAGATACACCTTTCCACCAGCATAATTTTTATACTTTGTAAGCCAATCTCTATGAGATGTCATGTGAAAAGATGCACCTGACTCATTCAACTAGACATCATCTGATTCCTGAGTCGCCAAGGATGCAATGAAGGCATCTGCATCGCTATGAGAAGAATCATTATCCAAAGACTTTTTTTTCTTCTTCTTCTTTTTCTCCTCTTTACAATCCTTATGGACATGACTAGGCTGCCCACAATTCTAGCGTTTCACCTTGGACTTCTTGCCAAGAGACTTTGATCTCCCTTCATATTTTGATTTAGACTTCCTGTATTTCTTCTTGCCTTTCTCCTTCAATCTTCCTCGAACAACAAGGGCCTCATTTTCCATCTTAGAAGATTTCCTTCACATCTCTTTTGACAGTAATGAAGCAACCACATCTTCCACCTTGAAAGTGGTTGTTGTACTCCCAATATCCATCACTAAATGATCCCAAGAGTCAGGCAAAGAACATAACAAAATCTTACAGTGATCCTCATCATATATCTTCACACCCTCAAATGTTAACTAAGCAATGAGCATATTGAACATTTTTAGATGATCAGCCATAGACACCCCTTCTTCCATCTTCAAAGAGTACAACTTCTTCCTTAATAATAGATTATTCACCAAGGACTTGCCCTGATAAATGTCACCAAGCTTCTTCCACAAAGAAGATGAAAACTTCTCTTCATGAACATTTAGGAGAACAAAGTCTGCTAAATAGTCTTATCAAACCTTTTGCTTTTATGCCTACAAGGTCCCAATCTTCTTGCTTCATGCCTGAAGGTTTTGTTCTAGACACAATAGTCCAGAGATCTCTATCAACCAGTAGATCTTCTATTTAGAGTTTCCACAACTCAAAATTGCCTCCATTGAATTTCTCAATTTCAATCTTCCATGATGTGCTTGTCATCTTAATCTACAAATGAAATTACCAGACTCCTCTACAAGACTCCCACTTCAGAATTGGCAAAGAAAACCTATCCAACCCACAAGGATAACATAACTAGCTAGGCTCTGATACCACTTGTAAGGAAAGCAGAGGTGCAAAAACACTTTCCTAATGCTAATTCTAAGAAGAGAATGCAATATTAAGGTTCAAATTTCAAATTATAGTTCATTAAAGATACACATTACCAGGAAAAAGATAATAAAAAATTTCACACAACACATAATAGACACTAGATTTAACATGGGAAAACCCTTTCGGGAGAAAAACCCACCACACCAAGAAAAAATTAGTTGTATTATAGTGAACAAAAGGTCCACATATAGAGTTATAGTTTCTTCTTTTCAGATGACAATTTAAACACTCAATACAAGCAGCACTACAAACTCGATCTATCTTGTTCTCTATCTCATACTCAAAAATCAACTATGATCACTATTCCAATGCATTACACATTATAACATTTTCTTTCCATGAGAGAAATCACAATCAACCTCCATTACTAGATCCATACAAGAAACATACCAATTCGGTTCCCATTCGTAATAGTAGACCAACCATTGCACAATAGTTACCATATTGATCCATGTCAAAGAGACATACTCCAATCTCTTGTTGATCTACTCGAGTCACACCAATGTGTGCATATCACAATACACTATCAATCAAAACAACTATGTCGAAGAGAGATTCCATCTCCTCCCACCGATACACCAAGGTCTCATTGATTTCTACTTTACTATCCATGTGATACCCACAACTGAGTTAGCATGGCTTGAACCACCAATCTATTTCCTCCTGACAATGTGGGTCCCACCACAGTCATCGACATAACAAACTTTGTCGAAGAGAGTTTCCTTAAAGTCTCACCGAATACCCCAAGTCTCATCAATGATAATGAACAAGACTTCTTTAGGAATTTCTAAGAGACTTTTTCAAAGTCACACCGACCAGCCGAAGTCACATCGACAAGATTAGTCAAAACTTCTTCCATATGTCAATGAGACATTTCATAATGTCTCACTGAACACCCATAGTCTCTTTGATAAAAAACTTCTAAATTAGCATCGACATGTTGAGGAGACATTTCCCGAAGTCCTGGCAATGGTGCAACCGCTCATCGACGATTCCACCATAAGGGATTACAGTCTATCAAGGAAACAATAAATGAACTCACGCCCATAGAGGGATCTCTTGCCAACAAGCTGCCAAGTTGAGAAAAACCCAAAATTTAGAACCTCGAATCAAAGATTTGGAATTTTGCAAAACCCATGACATGGTGATAATGAAGGGAAGCCGCCAACACCACAAGGTTGGACCATCATGAAGATAAAGAGAGAGGTCTCGCCGACCATGTAGAGTCTCACCAATGGAGCTAGGTGAAACGTTAAAAACTCCATCTGAGGTCATGCCAACAACATAATGTATTTCTGATAAAGACCAATTGATCATTATTTGCTGCCATTAGTCATGTCTGTAAGCTAAGGTACAATTCCAACAAGGGACCTACCAAGGGATATTTGTCACCTCAATAAGAGAAAGTACATGGTGAGTAACTTCTGGAATGATCAATTGTACCCTACACCACACTAAGCTATGATCTAATGGTCTTAAGCTAGGATATACAAGTTCTCTAAAGAGTCCTCAAAATACTCAGAGGATACAAGATGCATAAATGTGAACACTAGCCTATCTAAAAACATGTGGTAGAAGCTAGACTAAAGCTCATATTAGCTCTTCACCTTACATCCTAAATCGCTAGGGGCCTCAAGGATTTTCCAAACATGATATAGCTAGATTGGGGTACAAATTTCATTCTCACCCCTTTATATACTGCATTGGTAACACATGGTTGAGGTCATCTCTCGAGGTGATCAAATCCCCAAGAAGACCTCGTAGAGGGAAGGGATTTGCTAGGTTCTTTTGATAACCCAAAATCACACTAGGCACGAGGGGAGAGCATACACAAAAAATTAAGAAAATATTATGATCTAATATAAAACAAAGATGAGGGAATGTGTATTTTTTGATCCCCAATATTGCACTAGGTACAAGGGGAGAGCATACACCAAACACTAACCCTCCAAACACAACAAACAAAGTTAATTTCCCACAACTCTAACTTGTCGTGTAACTAAACGAGTGGTACAACCAAATCTTTGACAAACATTGCTACATAAAAATGTTAGTGTTGATGGATGTTTTTACATTTTTCAACACAAGCAACACACAAGTGCACTACCTCTCTTGAAAGACAACTTCCTACAATCAAGTTGTAGAAAATTATCTGAAGGTCTCTCAGGTGTCAGGTCAAGACTTGCAAAAACAACTCAGTTGATTGATGTGATTTGCTGGTAATCACAAAGGGCACTTACATTTTGATAAGTTGGGATGGAATTGGATCTTCAAATGGAGTTTTGTGAAATTCTAGAAGTGAAGTACAATTGTTGCAAGTTCAAAAAAATAGTCTAAAGCTCCATGTTTAACATCAAATTTGGCTTTACAATGATGTTGGGACTTTACCTTAGTTTCGATCTCAAAGAAAAGTCAAAAGGTAAAAGGGGTAGAAGAGTTTTTAGACCTACAACTAATGATGAACAGTGACAATGGAGGGTGTTACAGTGGAAAACCTTCTCAAAACTAAGTTCCACTTAACCAAAATAACTCACAATCTCATGAAACTAGTGCTATCTTCTAAGGTCTACAAATTTTCAGCTATCCATTCACCATAAAGCATGAACAATTTAGATGAATTTTAATTTCAGCAAAAAATTAATGTTTAGACTAGCTTTGCATTGTTGTTCATCACCCACAAACAACAAAAATAATGAACATGAAAGGCATCAACATAATAACATTCTTCACTATCAATGTGCAGCATGAACCAAATACTAAAAGCAACTTGAAATACTTAGAACAACAAACTAAATCTACTAATTTTGAGAAGAAGAATCATGCAACATGTGAGAAACACAAGAATCCACCAATAACAATGTAATTCTCATTAAAATTTCTGCAGCATGTTTTTACACAACAACTCAACTCTCTCTTTAAAAATGAGAGGAGACCCCTATTTATAGTTTTTAAAAAGTGAAATGAATGGCCAAGATTTACTTTCATTGTGTGGCCAAGATTCATTTTACATTCTAAGGGTTTCACCTACCCCCAAAATATAACATTATAAAATAGATTTTTTTCTTCTAGTGCCTTTGACATTGTAGCAGTTTTTCCTTCTAGTGTCTGCCTTCCTTTTCCAGCTATACTGTTAGAAACTCATCATCAATCATTGTCTTTCCTTCATTCTTCTGAAGAGTGGCATA
This sequence comes from Sequoia sempervirens, assembly GCA_007258455.2. Classification (NCBI taxonomy): domain Eukaryota; kingdom Viridiplantae; phylum Streptophyta; class Pinopsida; order Cupressales; family Cupressaceae; genus Sequoia; species Sequoia sempervirens. Next base: position 123,823,013 of record VDFB02000007.1, on the reverse strand, counting down.
TTCCACAAATTTTCCAATAAAAGCTTGGAGCTTGTTCCATTCCATTATGTCTAATTGAAGGATTTGGAAGGTCAGACTTTTGAATCTTCCATTGATCTGCGCCAAGTGCTTGTTGCATCTAGGCATGACCTTGATTACCTACTCAGATTGAGTGAATTCCCTTGCAGCGAAGTCCATGAAATCCAGTGTTAGTTCATTTGCAGCCCCTTGTTCCATCTTCTTACAGGAGAATGGCTTGACTTTCTCTGGATCTAGATCCAGGGTGGGCATGTCATAATTTGTCATCATCTTGAGGTAGTCCTCACTATCAGTTATGTGATCCATAACCCATTCGAGGTCGATCTCGACTTCATGCAATACCCTTTCTAGGACTTCCCTCTTGTGATCCAAGCCCATTTTCTAGGTTTCTACTAGCCAATGATCATCTTTTATAAGGCCCAATTCCCTTTCCCATGTCTTCTCAGGAATCTTTAGAATGGCCTCAAGCTTAGGATAGGTGATCGTGTACAAATTTGTGAATCGGTACATGTCCTCTTAGTGGCCTTTAGTTTCTTTTGTAAATCCTTGAATTTATTGAACATTCAAGCAGCATGGTGGATTCCCATGTCGTTGTTGTATATCACTCATTAGAACCAATCCACAGTGGCCTTAGTCCAATTCTTCATTTTCTCCATTGTATTGAGCTCTTCTTGGGAGAGAAGAGGGGGCATAGATGATTTTTCTAGAGCCTCTTCTTCCAAGGACATCCATTGTTGAATATAGGCAGTGAAATCTGCCACTTGTGCCTTTAGTTCCTCCTTAGAGGATTGATCCTTGTTCATTTGTTTCACGATCATCACCACCGAACCTTGGAACTCTTCAATCTTCTGCTCTTTATCTGTCGAGCCCAAATTGATGGTAGAGATGTTATAATTGGCTCCTTCACCTTTGTTTGGCACTAGGGTAGCAATCTGTATTGTTCTTGATCTAGAGGAATCAACCATAATGTGAGAGTGGACTCTAGGCTTCTTTTTCTTCCTTTTCTTTGTTTGCGCTCTTTCCAGTATTGCCTTGAGTCTAGCCTTTGGATCAATGACCGTTGGAGTCTTCTTATGTAGTTGTCTTTCTAGCCAATTGAGCACCTAGGTTTCTCCTTTTGGTGATTTATGATCACCTTCCTCTCTTTGCTCATGTTGGGGCTATTTCTCTCCATGGCCTAGGGCTTCTTGATCTGTTCTCTCTTCTTCATATGAGCCCTCTATTTGTATGGACTTTTCCTTGTCCAACTCAGTAGAGGCTATATTCTCTTTAGTGACATCATTCATCTGAGGTACTTTCCCTTCTTCTTGTTTAGGCTCAACAAGGTGTTCAAGCTCACAACTCTTCCTTGGTGCATATTCTACTTTATCTTCTTCCCTTTCTACTTCTTTCTCTTCTTTTTCCTTTTTAGGAGGTGCTTTTTCTTCTCGGATGGGGCCCTTATCTTGGCCAATTAATAGAGGCTCTTCGAGTATCTCCACATTAACATCAATGTCATCTTTCCTTCTAGAGGGATGCTTCTCAGAGTTGGCCTTTTCTCCTACTTCCTTGAGCTACTGGGACAACTCCTCTTCAATCTCCTGATTTGAGGTTTCTATGATATACTTTGCGTTGAGAGCCTCAATATCCTCTTCTGAAAATTGTGACTTTTCCTCATCGGATGCCACCTTATCTAGGTTTATTTTTAATCTTCCATCTAGGTGTTCAAATTAATCATCTTTAAAGGGGTCCTCGGGCTCTTCAGCTGTACCTTTTGTAGCCTCCCTTTGGTGTTTCTCCATCTCTTCAAAGATTTTCATGGTGGCCTCCATCTTCGATGGCTCTATAGGTGGCAGAGGAACAGGTAGTCCAATGTCAATTTGGGCCATTAGGGCCTGAACCATGGGATTCATGATCACCCCAAAGATCTCAGTAGGTATTCCCTGCATGTATTTTGTGAAGGCTTCTAGTAGGGTGAGAGGTGACATAGTAGCAGTAGAAGTTGCAGGCATTGGAGTAGAGAGAGCGGGTAGTGGAGGAGGTAGCGAGGTGGATGACAATGGGGATGTCGTGTCTGAGGAGGAATCCAGTACCATTATTAGGGTCATTAGTGAGGTGGACCATGATGTTCACGGTGGGTGGAGATGATATAGGCAGTGCTTGAGATGCAAGAGGTGGAGTGGCAATGGTAGTAGTAGCGGCAAGGGTAGAGGTGGTAGGTGGTGATTGCATCTACTCAGCTTCTTCTCCTTCATGTTCGGGGTCCTCCTCAATTGTGGGTATCTCGCTTACAAATCCCCCTATTTTCTTTGCTTTCTTTGAGGGATCTCCCTTCACAACCTTCTGCATATATACCTTGTGCTTGGGATGGCATTCAGGTCCATCCTTCCTTTTCTTTGATCTTGTTGCTAGAGGGGATTTAGGGGCTTCGGTTGGGGCAACAACTACTCCACTATCAGTTTCACTAACGAGCTCATCTTCTAGCTCACCATAGGTTAGTATAGCTTCTTGCACTTTAAGCTGGGAAATTTGGGCATCTACCGATTGCTTTATTCTATTTTCAACTAGCCATGTTACTATATCGAGGTCATTGACCTCTTCTTCATCCTAATCTATCAATGGCAGTGGAAAGTTAGCTATGACATTTAATCTCTCATCAAAAATGGTATCATCTTCTTCTACAATTTGATCGGGCACCAGAAATAGATTTATTGACCTTACAAACTAGGCCATCATTCACATGTAGTGCCTCATTCGCACTTCCTTGTCGTCTTGGAAATTGGCCCAAAAATATTTGACATGTGGTTGATGAGCATACTATTTTCTGACCTGTTTCTCTAGTTTCCCATATGGTTCCATTCTTCCCTGAGCTGTGTGGAGGTCCAAATTGTATTCCACTATCTCCTTCTCTAAATATTCCGTGCACTGGGTAGTGGGACAGGCATACATTCCCTACTCGAAGGTTAGGGGATATGGGATCCCCACTCTGTGTTTGTCACTTAATAGGGCATGGGAATTCTAGAATTATCTGTAGACCTCCAATAGGATCATTCGATCATTGGAGTATCGTGGTAGCTTGTAGGGCCTTTTAGAGAACCCTTTTGTTCTGATGTATGTAAATTTTGGGAACTGTATAAATAGATACCCAAATCATTGAATGAAGGCTCGGGCACTATGCGAGACTCTTCTCTCAAAGTCTCCCCCAAGGAGCCTGATGATGTGCCCAATGAAGGTGTCATTTACCCTTTGGTATTCTTTCTTGAAATTTATGTATTGCAGCTGAAGGTAATAGTCATATACATTGAGTTCTCCTTTTCTTCGTTTTAGGTTGTTTGCAACAAATAGGCCCTTGTATGGGAATGGCTCTGCTAGTAGATACACCAAGTAGGAGGTCATGTAGAATTGGGATGTATTCTTCACTGCAATAAGTTGGTTATGGATGTTGTCACTAATGATCTTCTTAGTGAAGTATAACATCCATTCTTGAAAGAAGGCAACAATAGGGAGGCCCATTACCCTACTCAATAGAGTGACCAAGTCATGGTAGTCCTTGTAGAAGTCGCTTCTGAATAGTTCTTGTGGCACCTTCGTGGCATTTCCCCTCTTCTCCTTCAACCAACATTGGTTGATCATTTTCTTGCCTCGTAGAGGGTTCGCCTTCCACATATTCTCAACATATTCCTTCTTAGTTTCATCCATCACATTAAATGTGGGAATGTGGAATGTTTGGCCTATGGATCTGGAAAAAAAATCTGCCAACACTTTGTTGTCATGGTCAATGATTTTTCTGCTACTATAGTAGCATTCCCTACATACCACAACTAACTTTGGGGCCACAAGTGTGGGAGGGAAGCTGATTGCCTTAGCAAGACCACTCTTTCTGATTTTTTGTGCATTTTCAGTTGTAGGGTGGATCATAACCTTTCGTTGGAACTCATCTATATGTACATGCTCGAGGTTTGTATCTAATATAGAATCTTAGGTGGAGGTGATTTTAGAGGTGCATTCCACACCATGGAACTGGTACTTCAGCTGATCTTTCTCTTCTTTCCCTCTCTATGCTTTTATATGCTTCTTTCCTTTCTCTTTCTCAATAGACTTCTGTTGCAAGATGGTGTGTCCATTGGTCTTCCTTGTAGCATTGGGTTTGTGACATGGTCTAACTGCCTCCTTTGGATCTTAACTGACACTTGTATAGGCATTGACAGGTCAACCCTTTGGTGCAATGACAGGGCCAACAATTTCTATCACAGATGGTCACAGGTTCAAACCCCTCGCTTGTGTTGGGTGGGATTGTTGCAAGATGGTGTGCCCCTTGGTCTTCCTTGCAACACAACACTTAGGTTTGTGACATGGTCTAATCGCCTCCTATGGATCTTAACTAAGACTTACATCGGGCATTGACAAGTTGACATTTTGGTGCAACAGAAAGGCCAACAACTTCCCTAATGGACCTACATCATATTCCATAAATCCTACATACAAAGACGTAGCAAGCACATTCACATAAAAATTGGGCAAGTGTTAGTTAAATCCTACAAAACAAGGGTTAGATCTAGTAATTTACCACTAGGAGATCATAAAATTCATCAAGATTCATCATTAAAACATTGTTTGGATCAAATATGGGAATGCATGCCCAGGGATGTGGGTTTTCGTGGGCTGGGAGCCATCAAGAGTGATCAAGAGTAGGACAATTTTGAGGTCACGACAGCTCGCAGACAACCACCAACACTCAAAGTTCCACATTAGGAATTCAGAGGTCAAAGTCTTTAGAGAGGCACTTGGCATGTGTGGACACCATTTTCAAGGTCCTTGGAGTCATTCGATTGGTCATCCTAGTTATGCGGGCTAGAGGAGTCCAGAGGAAGGAGGCTTCATCGATGTTCAAGGCTCTATTATTGAGAAACGATGAATAGGGCTCAGAAACCCACATGAGGAGTTCCATAGTGCGGGACCCGTAGGTGGTCAGGATGGCACAAGTTAACTTCCTTTGATTTTGATCACTTTGAGGCATGCAGGGAAGAACTAGAAAATGAACATTGTGTGAAGGCCGTTAGGAACAGTGCAGGCCAGACAGAAGTCTGCATTCGACGGTCCACACAAATTGACCTACAAAGCTCCTAACTTAGTCATTTTACTTCAAATAAACTTGGCTGGTAGAGGAGGATTTGGAATCCACACCTCAGGAAAAAGGGAGGGCACTATCATTAACCAACAACTGTCAGGCAACGGTGGGCCATAGACAATGGCTCGCAAGGAAAGGTTCGCATGACATTCAAAATTTTGGTTTTTGTTTGAAGTATCTGAGGAAAAGGTTCGGGCGGAGTCCATAGTGTAGGTAAATGGGGTTGCTAAGTTGTTTAGAATGACAAAGGAAGCGGGGCGATCTACAGAGGACCCCCACAGAGATAAGCCTGCAAGAAAGTTTTACCTTAGTGTTTTTTTTGTAAGTTGGGACTGGAAACTTAAGTTGAGGAGCCCATGATGCAGGTGGGAGTCAAGTCTTAGCCGTTAGAGAACAAAATTAAGGCAATGACAAAGAGTGAATAGAGGTCCGCAAGAGATGGCTTGAAAGAAATACTTGGCTAAGGATTTTCTTGTGTAAATGGTGAATGACTAGCGGGGTAGTGAGATCTACGATGCAGAAAGGAGCTTTGGCTTGGGTGCTAAAGAATGGCATCCATGGGGTGGTGGTACACATAGATGGCCTACAAGAAATACTTAACATTAATGCATTCAACGAAGGTGGCTCAGGCAAGGCCTGTGATGCGAGATTCGAGTAAAGGTAGGCTATTTAAGAATGGTTGTGAGATAGGGGCTGCCCGCACACAGTGGCATGCAAGGGTTTCAAGACTTTGAGTTTTCATTTAAGGTTTCATCATTTTGGGTTTTTGCTTGGGTGGCAATGACAAGGATGCAAGCCACAAGGGAGTCAATACTCTATGATGAATGGCACTGATAGACCAAAGTTCTGTATTGCCTTTTAAGGGCTTAATTTGAATGTTTTAATCAAATTTCTAGGGGATTTTGGTGTGAAACAAGCTACCATGATGGCCATCAAGTATTTTAAGGGGGTTTATCTTAAGATTTTTGATTAATTTTAAACAAAATTCCTCACAAAAGATGTGTTTCAAGATGTTAGCAGCAGAGTAACCTGAAAAGCACGAAGAAATTTGATGAAGGCCGAGTCTTGATCCGTTAGGAGGCAATGAAGGTGTGTGAGGTTTGAGCACCATTCACTCTGAAAAATTCCAACTAGAAAAAGGTGAAAATGATAGGTCAAACAAGCTATTTATAGGAAAAAAATTCATTAATTTCCCACATTAAATGTGAGTACAACAACTGGTGGTGTAGTTGGGCGCGAAGTTCTATGGGTTGGTGGCAGGAAAAGTGAAGCTCGAATTGTGGAAAGACCTTGAGGCCTCGCCGTTAGTGAACAATTGAGGGATGGCGACCAAGAAGATTGTGGGACCCGCCATGTGGGTGGATGTCCCACGTTGACCAAAGTTTAAACAATGATCAAAAGATAGCTCCATGTAAGGGGAAACCCGCAACTGCAGACTTGTAGGAGTTGGAGGACGCTAGAGCAAAATGTTAAGGGAAGTCTGCATGAGAACCTCCGCAGGAGCCAAGGACTTAGAAAATTTAAGGGTAGTGAATTTTGGTCAATTGAAGAATGGTGACTTTAGGGCTCCTGACCACTTTAAGCTCAAAATTAGGGGCACGCAAAATGAGGAAAAAGAAAAAAGTGACCCGAAAAAGGTGAAAAGAGAGGATCCTTGTTCTGAACGGGGTGTGTGTGCTATAGGTACAATAGTTAGTAGCTTCCACTTTTCAACATCTTGGACAAGCATGAGACATTTTCACAATTGGTTAGTGACCAAAAATGTTAGGAAAAAAATTAAAAAATAGCAAAAGTTAACAAAAATAGAAAAGGCACCAAAGCACAGAGTAGAGAAATTGAAACAAGAAAAGGACTAATCTGTCAAATAGATGCACTAAAATAGAAAATGTACTAAAAACATAATGCTATACCTACGAAATAGAGGCATTGTAGAAAAAATTAGTGGCATTGAAGAATCAAAAGCATTGAAATAGGATGCAAAGGCACTGATCTAGAACACCTACAAGAAAATTTCAAAAACCTACAAAAACAACAAGCAACAACAAACATAAATATCTAAAACCATCAAAAAGTTAGTGAAAACAGATAGACAACCTATTAGTAAACACCTAAAATTGAGAAAAATGTGTAAAAAACAAAAGAATAAGATAACAAAAACTTATAAGGTTAGTAAAGGTGTTGAAGTAGCATGCATGGGCATTGAGCCATCATAGACATTGAGCCATGTTGCAAAGGAACTAATTTCAAAGATAGAGTCATTGAATCATAATTAGAGGTGTTATTATGTTATCTAAAATGTGAAAACTTGTAGAAAAACTCAATTTTTTTAGTTTGAGAGACGTGGGCCCCACCAAGCATATGCCAAAATGAAAATGATGGAATGATAAGAGAACAAAAATACAAATATAAAAGTAATAACCAACAATTACCTCAATCTCTTACCCTCCTCACCTCATTGATAGAGTTGAAGTGAAGCACCCATTTCCCTTGGTTTACTCTTGATAGTGCAGCTATGTGGTTATTCTCCAATGCAACATATCCTTGGTATGGAAGAGATTTGGATGATAAACTCAACAACATAATCTTAGCAAACATGATATGATCCAAATGGGATTGAAAGGCTCCAATTGACATATTTTTAGAAGGATGAATGGAGGGACAAGACCCTCTTGTGAGATGGACAGTTGGAATTGAAGGAGAGAATGGAAGCTTAGCCTTGTGACAAGTGTCACAAGGTGGAGACATGTGAATGTGACAAGTGTCACAAGGTAGAGACATGTGAATGTGACAAGTGTCACAAGGTAGAGACATGTGAATGTGACATGTGGTATGGGGTAGAGAGAAATCTGTGATCACACATTTGTGAGCACACATTGGGAAGAACAAGGAGATGACAAGTGGAAATAAAAGTAACAAAGTGTAAGAGGTGTAGGCTTGGAGGTGTGATAAATGAGAAGAAAAGGAAAGTGTAGGGTGGCTCCATGGGGAAGAGGATCTCACACATGTGTGAGCATCCAATAGAAAGGGAGGTCAAAGGATGAATTTTAGAGGGAAAGTGAAATGTGGATGCACTAATTTAAGAGGGATTGGAGGACACATGTCATATGGCTACAAGTTTGGGTAAGTGCAATGAATTAAAAATTAGAAGAAATGTTAATGAGGATTAGGAGGTGGATTAAATTAATTAATCAAGGATTAACTTAATTGGGATTAGCGAACTTAGGGAAATAAAGACTAAGTTTGAATTAAAATAAATTAATTGATTAACCTTTGAGAAATGGAGCATTAATTAAATATAATTTAATTAAGCATGATGGTGGAAGGGAAATAATCAAAGAAATTATTTGATTAATTAAGAAGAATGGGGATAATTTAATTAATTATGAATTAAAAGTATAATTGATTAAATTGCAATTTAATTAATTATGGAATTAGGAGTCAATTTAGGGTATCTACAAATTTAACTCATTTTAAACTTATATAGATTAATTAATTAATTTAAAAAATGAATATATTAGGAACCTAGATGATAAAATTAAAGTTATACATATAGACCTAATTAGATGTAAAAAATAAAAAATAACTAAAATAAAAATGTACCTCAAATCCAAAGAGGAGATTAATTTGACTATAACAAAGAACTATTATCTTGACTTTGAGATTGGATCTAGAATGAACAAAATGATAGGAGCATGTTTTAATATTTTAGAAATGTGTGTGAACCTAGAACTAACATGCACCTAGAGTATCTACAACCTTTTCCCAAAAGTTGCAATCATGAACATCTTATACAATCATAAACCTAGTCTTTGAAATTTTGGTTCCTACAACAAATATTTTCATATACCTACACATACAAATGGAAGAAAGAAGAAATATTGAGACATTATACTCTAAGGATGGGAAGTTGAAAATACCTTTACCTTATGCTTTAGTCAAGCCCCATTGATTGGTTCAATCAGTTTGTAGAAAGTTTCAAGATACACTACATGGTAGAAAATGATGTGGTAAATTATGATGTAAAATTATTAATACTTGATGTAATGACATGCAATGGATGTTAGAGTGACCTAGTGGAAGAATTAAGCTTTTGACTTTTATTGATACATAGATTAATTTATTTGAGATGATTGATGTAAAATAATTCTTATGAAGACTATTGAGTGATCCTTTGGGATGGTGGGCATAAAGGAGTGGTGAGATCTAAGGATGATTGAAATGACTTAGGGAAATGTCCTTTCATACATATCTTAAGTGCACAATTCAAATTTTTTTAGTACAAGAGTGTAATTAATGGTTAGTTGGAACTAATTCAACCTATGGTCATAATTAATTTTAAAATTGAACAAAGGGGATTGAGGCCACACATTTAGTCTTGAATGATGTCAAGGACACCCTTGTGATCTTGAACCTTATAGAAGAAATCTAGGAATTCTATAAGAGAAGGTAAAATGATGTTTCTAATGCTATAAGAAAAGAAAAAATCATATTTCTAAGTATATGATTGATAATGAGTCAATAGAATCATTAAATTAATAAAAATTATATATTTGAATAATATACTTAAGACAAGGATGTGCAAAATAATATAAAAATGAAAAGAGCAAACAATACATTTTTTTCATTTTCATTATATAATTGTAAAAGGAAAATAACATTTTGACTTGATGAAAACCAACTTTCCAACAAAATTTACTTGTATTTAAATAAAAACAAATAGATTGAATCAAATCCCAACAAAACCCAATTATAATGATATCTTCATGAACAAAGCTAATTAAACTAGAAATTGCATCTTGGTGTGCAATGGGTATGTTGAAAAGTGTGGAAGGTCAATTAGGAAAAAATTAGGTCTTTTCTTATATACATTTGCACATTACATGAGGTCAATTGGCAGCCCATTTAGAAAATGATGTTGTTTGTGCAACAAAGGTCTCAATGAAGAATTCATAGCTTCAAATCAAGTATGCATCCACTTTGATGTAGATCATCTACCAAAATCAACAAACCATCAAGGGTACTTCTAACCCTAAACACAACTTGAGAAGATCAATTAACAAATCACCTAAAACTCACTTAAATTCTCAACATCTCTTCATTTTCACTTGATTACAAAGCACCAAATCATCAAAACTTGACTCCAAACCTTTATCAGACCAAAATTCCTCTTAACCATCATCAATTTGGTTGAACTAAGCCAATAACACTATTGGAAAACTTTGGACCAACTAACACACCCAACATTCACCAAAACACACCTCTTTGCAACTTGATTTCATGAGACAAAAAGACAACCAATCATCCAATTTGGGATCTAAACTCTTACCAAGCTCTTACACTTCACCATCATTATGATTTAGGAAGAAAAAAAACAAAAACCCATCTTTACAACACTGTCTTGTTAGATTCACAAATGCTTGTATTCAAAAGCCAGAATTGCTAGTAGTAATGCAAAACAACTAAATTGGATGTTTCTCCTAATCCATCTTGAAACATCACAAGCTATTTTCTCCTTCAAGAACCCATTTTGACATACAATCACATACTTAAATATCATATATAATTTTTTTGAAGTAAACATCAGAAAACTTGACTATCCTGTGACAACATGGGCTGAATTAGGCCTTTTTATCAAAGCAACTACCTCCATTTCAACTCCACAACAAAAAATAACCCCAGAAAATCTTAGAACATGTACAAAAACATCAGAATATTCAATCTTTTGACCCCTTAATCCTTTCCATAAACCACAAATCATGAACCTTTGCTTTATGCACAAACCAAGCTTGACAATTGAGGGTTTATAGAAAAAACACTTTCCAAACCTCTTTGTACCTTTCCACCACTTCTAGAACATGAGAATATGTCTAAACTTGGTAACCAAACCACCTCCAATCCATTACCACTATTTTTTCACCAAACCCTAGCTTGTAGCATCATTTTCTTGAATGGAAATAATTAGTTTTCACCTATAGCAGTAGCTCAAACACTGTATTCTTGTCTTCCATGTTCTTCCCAACACACACAACAATTAAATCATACTAAATACACTCTAAAAAATCCATCCCACTAATCTACTAAACCTACAATAATGGGATGGTGGGATTAAACCTCACAAGACTCTCAAAACCCTTGACTGGGTTTTCAAACCAATTTATAATAGGAAGACTAAAACATGCCTAAAACTCAACAAGCTTCCCTCTTAATCAACTTATTTTGAAATCTCACACATTCCTTTATAAAATTAAAACAATATCACAACCTAAGGACTATTGTACAGTCCATACATGACTGGTAATGAGAGAAAACATAGAAAATGTAGAACATGGAACTTTATTTCAAAATTTGGTTCAAGATTACAAAAGTACAATGTCTGATCTTCCTTCATAAGGCCTTAAAAAGGCATTTCCATCAGTTACTAACACTTCCCCTTTATTTTACAATGTACAACCTTCTTGTTTCACCTGTGACTCTTCATCTTCTACATGCAATTTTTCATTTTTTCACTTTTGCATCTTTTTCAAATTTTACAACTTTTTTGACATTTTTGCAACTTACCTAATTGACCTCCTAGATACCTATCAAAGACTCAATTACACGTGAATGGGCCATCACATGGCCATTTTACAATGTTTTACATTTGAAAATTTAAATTTTACAAATTTTCCCATTGGAGGCATTTAATGCACACAGTGCTCCTGCACCACACTTACAAGGATCCATACATCATTGAAATAAAACATTTGAATAGAGAAGATAATTAGGTTTCATTACCAAGAGAGTAATGTGTTATGTTTTCAATAGGGAGAGAGAGGGATATATAGAGGGGGTAAGGAGATAGAGTTAGAGAGGAAGATAAAGATGGAGATGGAGATGGAGATGGAGATAGAGATGCAGATGGAGAATGAGAGGAGTATGGATAGGAGAGAGAGAAAGGAGAGATGGATAGATAGAGATGGATGAGAAATACATATAGATATGGAGAGAAAGGAATAGAATAAGAGAGGGAGAGATAGAAAGGTATAGATAGACATAGGAGTTGATATATAGAGAGAAGTAGAGAGAGGGAGAGATATAGGGCTAGAGAGAGAGATAATGAGATAGATATGGAGAGAGAAATGGAAGAAGAAATATGGATAGATAAAGAGGTAAAGAGATATAGATATAGAGGTCTAAGAAGAGGGGAAGGTGGAGAGAGAGGGAGGGAGATGAATACATTTCTAGAGATAGAGGGGGAGAAAGGAAGATAGAGTGAGAGAGGAAGGAGACAAATAAATAGAGATGGAAGATGGGAGAGAGAGGTGGATAAAGAGTTATTACAGGTGATGAGGAGTGAGAATGAGAGCATGACAGATTACAAAAGAGGGATGATAGGAGGAAAATGTGAAGATAAATGACAGAAAGATGGACATGGGAAGACACAGACAGAGGGAAGATCAAGGACAAAGGAGATGATAAAGACAAGCAATAGAAAGAGGCAGAGACAGAGGAGATAGGAGGAGAAACAAGAAAAGGCATGAATGAGAGACACAGGACAGAGACATGGAGGATAAAGATAAATATGGAGATATATGGACAGAGATATGGAGATAGAGATAAATATGGAGATAAATAGATAAAGAGGAGAGAAATAGAGGAAAGAGAAGAGTAGAAAGAGGGAGGGATATAGAGAGATATATATTGGGAAAGATAAGGCAAAGAGAGAGATGCAATAAGATGTAAGGAGATAGAGATAGGAGAGAGAGAGAGAGGGAGATATGGAAGGAGAGAAGGAGAGGGAGAGGGGGAAAGAGAGAAATAAAGAGGGAGAAACAAAGAGAGAATGAGAGGAGAGTTGGAGGGATAGGAAAATAGAGATATGAAGTGATATATATAGAGAGGTAGAGGGAGATAAAGAGGGAAATAAAGAGGGGGGAAGAGGGAGAGAAAAATAAGGATAGAAAAAGATAGTAAGGGAGAGAGATTGAGAGATTGAGAGATAATGAGAAATATAGAGATAAAGAGGGAGACAAAGGTATACAAAGCTCTCTCTCTTTTTGTTCCCATATCTCTCTCTCTCTATATATGTATATCCCTATATCTACCTCTCTCTCTCTCTATATATATATATCTTTCTTTTTTTTTCTCCCTTTGCATCTCTATCTCCCTCTCCCTTCTTTCTTCCTCTCTCTTTTCTCTCTATCTATTTTCCTCCTTAAGTGTGCAATGGGTACACTAAAGAGGAATTAAAGGTGAATTATCATATCCTTAATCAAATGACATGCTACCCTAAGAATAATTCCATAGGGAAATGTATTATCCTTGGAATATTGACACAAAATGATTGATCAAAAGTTAGTTTCTCTCTCTATCTTGTTTGCTCCCTCACTCTATAACTTTTAATTTAGATTTAAAGTTTTAAATTTATTTTATTATATAAATTAAAATGAAAATTCAAAATATCATTATTCTACAATAATTAAAATTTTAATAAGACAATTAATTATACATTAGATTTATTCTAATAACTGTTAATTATTTTTTATAATTTCATAAGAAGACAAATAATTAAAATAAATTTAAAACTTAAATCTAAATTAAAAATTAAAATAGAATAAACTAAATGAAAATTCAAAATATATCAAAATTTAAATATTAATAAAATTAATAATCTAAAAAAATAATAATAAATAATAAACTTATTAAGTTAATAAATAATTAAATAAAAAAGAAGTAATTTTAAATTTATTAAAATTAAATATTCATAAAATGTCAATGGGCCATTGGTCTACTAGTGAAGTTGAAACGTTCTAAATGAGCTCACTAGGTATCAAGTCTTGTTGAGTGCAAAGACTTCGACACCGAAAAAGGGATGAGGCTGGGATTGTCAATCCTTGGCTCTTAGCCGAAGAGGTTCAAACCAAGAAGGCTTGTGCTCCAAAGTAGCAAAAAAGAATTTGTGGATGACCTCCATAAAAAATAAAAAATTATTCATAAAATATAATTCTATTTTTTATTTCAATCTTATCAACTTCTTTTTTTTCTTTTTCTTTTTAATAAAAAAAAAACCTACTTTTAAATTGTTAAAAATAAAAATAAGAAATTTATTATAATTGAAATATAAATAAAATATAATTCTTTTTTTTGTTTCAACCTTATCCACTTCTTTTCTTTTCTTTGTTTTTAAAACAAATAGCCTACTTTTAAATTGTTAAAATGATAAGAAAAATGTGGACGACTGAGATTAATTCCATCGTCTTGCATCCTTCTCCTTAATTTTCAATCATTAATTTCAAATTTATTTTTGATTCTACGAACAACTCGTCAAACATAAATATAGCTCATAAATTTCTTGAAATAAAAATGTATCCCTAATGGGAATAATTAAGGAAAATAAAAGTGTATTCTAGAAATTTGTTGCAGTACAATGAGACATGTGAAAAGAAGTTGTATTTTGAGGCGTGAAAAACTTGCTTAATGTTTTTTGCTTTAATCTTGTGACAAATTAGAGGAGTGGATCGACAAGTTTGGTGGGGGTGGAGTCTACTTGACCAATTGTGTTATAAAGTTGCTTTTATATGTAGATGATCTTGTCTTAATGGTAAAAACAACACAAGATTTGAAGGAACACTTAAAAGCGCTAGAGCTCTTTTGTCATCAGGTGGGGATGCAAGTGAACACTACCAAAACTAAGGTCATGATCTTTACCTTGAAGAGAAAGAAGGTTCATAGGGAATTTTTTTTTGAAGGCAGCCCCTTGCAGGTGGTCAATGAATATAAGTATCTTGGACTTGATTTCCACAACAAACTCAATTGGGAAATGTGTAGAGCAAAGAGGATACAAGGGGGATGGAAATATTTGCACTCATTGCAAAATAGATGCAGAAGGGCCGAGTTATGGGATTGGAAAACAAAGAAAACTCTTTTTGGGCTTTTAGTTGTTCCAGTGGTACTATATGGATTTGAAGTTTGGGGTAGCAACACCTGAACAAAAAAGTGGAGATAGATAGAGAGATTGCAAAAACATTTAATCACACATAGTCTCAGGATTAAATCTATTGTCCCTTACGAGATTGTTCTAGCTGAGGCCAGGGCTTTCCCTATTGAAGCATCTACTATGTTTCAATTCCTAAGCTATCTAAGAAGACTAGATAACATGGAGACTCATCACTGGCCAAAAATGGTAGCTAATGAAAAATTAGATAGAATAAAGAGCACGTGGATGAAACAAAATATCAAATGGATGAGCAAGTGGGGTATTAGCATAAGTGAGTGTCCAAATAACAATAGGGAAATAAAAAGGTATGTGCAAGGAAAGAGGAAAAAGGAATACTATGTCAAACATTTTAACCCTACACATGACCATACACAAAAGACTTACATCGGAATGGAAATAAAATGGAAAGAAAAAATGTTAATAGCTCAAATAAGAAAAAGTTTGCACTAGCTTAGATGTGAGACCGGAAGATGGATGATACCTAAAGGGGAGTGGGCAGACAGAAGGTGTAGATATTGCACTCAAGAAGTGGTTGAGACAAAATGGCACTACATCAGGGAATGTTCGACTTACAAGGACATCTAGATCAATTATATTGAGACATTAAAAGGGAACAACTTGGGTGATTTGTTTGAAGAAGAGAAGATAATAAGGTTTGCAGATTTTTTGGTCAAGATACACAATAGAAGATCCAAGATGCAAAAAGAAAAAGAAACATAGGTTTTTGCATTTTTTGAGGGTTCAGGTTTCTCCGCTAGCTATCTGTGGGTCCCATAGGCTGCTTGGCCTCATGGATGTGATTAAAAACATTCATTCATTCATTATTTTGGAATCCCCAAATTCTTAAAGCAACTCAAATTTACAAGCGCATAAAAACTCCATCCAAACAAAACAATAAAAACATCACACAAAAAAGGCCATTGAAAATGATAAGAATCTCAAATTTAAAATTTTAGTGGGTGTTTAAAAAGAATTTTTATAGGATTTTTTATAAGTATCTTCTAGAAATCTTGAAAAGTACTTTTCAATTATTTTTCAGTATTAAACATACTTAACCAAATATAAAACAACATAATATAACATTTTTTAGACTTAGTTGTGTAGTACAAAAACTTGAATTTTAATATATTTTGATATTATCTCTTCAAAATGAAGATAATAGAAAGTAAATTGGTTCTTTAATTTTCATTTTATATAGACAAATTAATTTTAAGGCTTATAATGCTATTTTTGTAATGGGTAACATTTCAATATGTTTTTTAAGAAATTAAAAAAAATTATTAATCATGTGTTGTTTAATGTAATTATTTATATGTTTTTTGTTTTTATAATCTTAAAGATAGATTTTTTCCTTTATTTTTATGAAATAGATTTAAATAATATATATTTTTTTAGATTTTAATCTTTTATTATATTTGTCAAAATTTAAAATTATTGTAGATAAATTAATGGACTCATTCTTATAGCTAGTGAACATAAGGAGATGACCATTGATCAAGCAGACAAATTTAATCTTTTAGTAAATATTTCTTGCATATTTTTTGTGCATATTGGTTTATTAATATGCATATACACATTTCATCTAATATGAATATCAATGATGTTCTTTTAAGAAAAAATCTTTTGTATTTTATGTTCTAAATTTGATATTCAATGCATCTTATGGCAAAAAGACATCGAATCTCCTTCTTTTCCCCCTCATCTAGCAATTACTTCTATTTCTTTGGGTGATACTAAGGTATTTTTAGCAATTAAAGCTATGAATTTTAATATCACTAAAGAATGCATTCAAATGATATGATAAGACATTGATAGGCACTCTCTTGTTTCAATTTACCTTGGGAAGTACTCATCATATGTGAAATGTGTGGCTTGGAATAAGCTAATATAGGATAATTCAGTAGCCTCTTTACTAGAGATTTTGGAACATGAATTATATCTTGTACAATTCAATTCTATTAAAGACTTCATCTTTCTGGAAAAAATCCTTGGTTCTTTGGGAAGATTAGTTAATGTTTTTTGTAATTAGTCCCCCATCTCTAACCCATAATTTTTGTCATCACAAATGCTTCAATTTGGGTTCATGTGTATAACCTACCTCTAATCATATGGATCTAGTATTAATTAAAAAATTAGTTGATCAAGTTGAGGAGTTCATGAAATTGGATTTAAAGTTAGTGGTTTCTAAATGTAGGTGTGTAGGGTTTGTGCTAAGATCAATATCTTCAAGCCCATAATCCCTTTTATCGAGATCCACTATTCACAAGGCATTTGGACCCAATTATTTAGATTTTGAGGGCTTATCTTTGAGATGTTTCTAGTGTAATCTGATTAAGCACAAATTATATGGTTTGCATTCAAAATATATCTTGGCCACAAAGTGATTTATTTTAATCAATAGGTTAGGAAATCATGATCCCTTGATAATGGATTATATTGATAAAATCATAAAAAAGTGATGTGGTTCAACCACCTTCCTCCCTTTAAAAGGGCATGAGAAATGGGCCTCAAAACTAGTTTGAGATTCATATTGATACAAACAATTAAGTGACATGTGTACCCTATATTACTAGCAATAAAAATCAAAGAAATGACTTATGTGGCATAAATAAGCTCTCTATGGGGGAGTATCAACATTGTATGGAGAAAAATAGTGAAGATGAAGATCTAGATTCTTTAAACCTTTATTAATGAGCAAGAATCTAACATACTAGATTTTATTGAATATGGAAATGATATGGACCTACTCCCCAAATTCACTCTCATCTCCTAAACTATGATAAAAAATCTCAAAACCAAAATATGAAGTTACATAAGGAAAAAGGAAGGAAGACAATATAGAAAGGTTGTGACTTAGTTGATGAAGGAACTTTGTTGACTATGGATGCCCTCCTCACTAGGATTAGGAGGAAACATTCTCCTAAAAAATCTTGAGGGTTTTGTTACCTTTATTTTTGTAAAGGGATGAGTAGTAGATCCTTAAGTGGTACTTTGTGGTGCAACATGG
>VDFB02000007.1:123754397-123804805 GCA_007258455.2 Sequoia sempervirens | reverse complement strand
GAGGATATAAGTATGGACTTTGTTCTTAGTTTTCCAAGGACACAACGAGGGAATGATTAAGTCTTTGTGGTGGTTGATAGGTTTTCAAAGATGGCACATTTCATTCCATGTCAGAAGACCCATGATGCGGTCCACATTGCTGACTTGTTCTTCAAAGAGGTGGTGAGGCTACATGGTCTGCCAAAGAGTATTGTTTCAGATCGTGACACCAAATTTGTGGGGTACTTTTGGAGGACCTTGTGGAAAAAGTTGAAGACATAGTTGAAGTTCAATTCTGCACACCATCCACAAATAGATAGGCAGACAAAGGTTGTTAACAGGAGTCTAGGTAACCTACTGAGATGTTTGGTAGGAGATAAACCCAAGGGATGGGACTTGATCTTACTCCTAGGCGTAATTTTCTACAACAATTTCACAAAGAAGCATTGGTAGATCACCGTCAGATTGTGTATGGAGGTAGCCCTGCACTGTACCTTAATTGAGGACCAAGAGAAGAAAATAAGTGTTGAAGCCGAAGATTTTGCAGAGCACATCAAGAATATACATGAGAAGGTACGAGAACACATTAATAAGATGAATATGCAATATAAGGCTAAGGCATATCAGAAAAGGAGGAATAAGGAGTTTTAGACCGGCGATGAAGTAATGGTCCACTTGAGGAAAGAAAGGTTTCCCGTGAACCTATAACAAATTGAAGATGAAGAAATTTGGTCCTTGTAAGATTTTGAAGAAGCATGATTCAGGGAATGCATATGAGGTAGAGTTGCATGATGGAATCAACATTTCCCCTGTGTTCAACATTTCAGATTTGACAGAGTATCATGAAGGTGGAATGGAGGAAGCACCAACAATAGGGCAGTATATCATTCTAGCACCTACTTCAGAAAAGGAGGAGATTGAAGCAATCTTCAATACTCGTGTGGGAAGGAGTACCAGAAATAGGCAGTATGAAGAATATCTAGTGAAATGGAGAGGAAGGCCTGTGAAAGATTCATCCTGGCTATCTAAGGCAACAGTTGACCGGTTGGGTTTTCCTCAACCATCTAAGATGTGATGGGTCACTTCTCAAATTACCCTGGGTGTCTGATGCAGGAGCATCCAGTGGTGTAAGGGCAATCTTGCATCACCCAAAAATAGTTAAATTTCAAGTTTCTCAGTTTTTAGATGTTTTTACATTTTTGGATACCCTTTTTGTCATAATGAAATTCTCAATTTATGGTTTTTATTTTCTATTCCTGAGTTGAAAGATATTGAAGTTTTAGTTTCTCATATTTGCACCTGAAAATCTTCCGAGTTAGATTTGAGGAACTTAGATTTCCCAGAACAGCCCCAAAACTTTCCGAAATCAGCGTAGCAGATTTTGAGCACGTTATTGACTTCAAGACCTTTCCAACTATTCAAATGGTTCACGAATCAGAGTCCTGGATCAAAAGTTATGGCCCCAGGAAGTTGGCACACTTTCTAAAAGATACAATTGCAAATGTTCATTTGAAATTTGAACGTCAAGTTGTAATTTTTCGGCGCCAAACTGCCTAAACTCAAATTTGAATGTTGTTTTGGCTCCAAAACAAAAGAAGAGCTCTATTTATGGGCGGGTTTCTAATTTTTGGGTAACTTTTTGGGGACAAGCTCACATATTGTGAAAGGGTGATTCTGTAGCTTTCTGTAACATGCATGTGTTGTAGAACTTGGGGATTTGAGATCCTCTGCATGTAAGAAGCTCCATTTTTTGAATAATAAAATTATTCTCTTGTTTTTGGGTTATTTTCTAAGTCTCGGGCTGCACCCTCATCATCTTTTTCTTTTGACATCTCTTGCCCAATATGAATTCACACAACCTTAATTATTTAATGAATGATATAGGTCCCCTAAGGAATTACCTACATGATAAAATCTATATTACTGATAATTACCCCCAAAAAAATTTAAGAACCTCTTTATTACTTCCCAATGATCACATTCAAGATTAGCCATGAAATGACTCAAGACTCCCAATTCTTTGGTAATGGTTGAACTAATGCAAACAATAGAATAAATAAGGCTCTCAAATACGCTACCATAAGTGATGGGGAGACTTACCTTTCAAGAGCACTCTTTCTCTTCCCAAGACCTATTCTCTGGTCTTCCTAAGGTATTCCTCTCTACCCTATTCAGGGATCTCTCCTAAACCCCTCTCACCTCATAAGACTCTCCACCAATTTCAAATTCTTCTCCATTACTCTCAATTCGCCACTAGGCTTCCCTGGGCTCCAAACTGACCCAAAGTGTCCTAACCACTCCAGGGGCTAGGAAAGGTTATACTACTGTCTCTTTGTTGATTTTACACCTCACTAATCCATCTCATTGGATTATTTCACCATTCTCCCATCGCTTTCTTGAAAAACTCCATTTTAGGCCTTGTAGCCTTTTGCCCCAACTAGGCCTCCTAGAACCCGTTTTCTTGGCTTTTCTCAAAAACGATCTTAACAACCCCCAAATATTTTTTTGATATTATTTATAGTGGTACCCTAGGCTTCAATATTTACTAGGTGTAAGTCTCCCAAGTGGTCGTTCATATGACTGTCCTCATACCTCCCTAATTTCAAGGGTTTCAAGGGTTTTAGCTCCTTTTTCCAACTTTGAGGGCTTCAATGACCTCCTCAAATCTCCTCCTTGCACACACATGTCTAGAATACATGTTCCCACACTCCCATGCTCTTGATTGGCACAAACCAATCCATTTAGCAACTTTCTTTACTATTGTCCTCTCCAAGCCACTAGCCAGGATGCACTTGCACTCGCCTAGTGCTTGATAGTTTCTTCACTTCCCCTACAGAAAAAGACTACTAAACCTATATGTACATTATTTACATAGTCCCCAGCTTGATTCCAAGTGGCCATGATAGGAAAGCCACGAGAATTCAAGTGGGACTCATTATTCACAAAACTGGCCCAAACCGGCAGTGAGTCCAAAATCCAAAAAACTTGCAAAACCTTCACCAGTTGGTCTAAATAACTAATCTAATGCCAGGTACAATAATTAAATGAAAAAAATGAAACACTCAAAGCATCAGATTAGTCCTTTCAATCCATTCTTGACTGGATGAAGGCTCAAACACAAAAATGCACTCAAAAGTTGTTGAATTCCAATCACACAAAAATGCTCTCCAAGTCTCAATTCATGAAAATGAACTTCCAACCCAGGTATTAGGGTTTGGATGACCTTATATACCTTTCTCCCATGTGCTAGGACCCTTGGGTTAGACTTAGAACAACATTAATGCTATTTTTCAACTTTTAGGCCAATTTGCCAAGGCAACATTGCCAAAATGCTCAAATTGCCAAGATTTGTCTAGGAATTCATAAAGTTCAAGACTCTA
The DNA here is from genome assembly GCA_007258455.2 of Sequoia sempervirens. Classification (NCBI taxonomy): domain Eukaryota; kingdom Viridiplantae; phylum Streptophyta; class Pinopsida; order Cupressales; family Cupressaceae; genus Sequoia; species Sequoia sempervirens. The sequence continues at coordinate 123,801,446 of VDFB02000007.1, read as the reverse complement.
AGCCAAACCTACCCTAACACACTCTCAAAAAAAACCTAGGTACTTTATATCGTAGTCCTTATTCTCTTGGCGGTTGGCTAAAACCACCTACAAGCCAAAAATCACTAAGATCTTCCAAAAGACCTTAAGGTGCTCCTGCACCATTCTCCCCCTGCAACAAAGAGGTTAAGGAACCTATGATGTCAAGAGTTCCTCACTAATTCCATGTTTCTTAAAGTCACCTTCTTCTATCCAAGTAGCCTCTGACTCTGGTTGATGTCTCCACTTCACTAGGTGCTCCATGTATGTCTTGTGCCTAGTCTTCTTCTTCACCCTTGAGTCTAGAATCTTGTCCACTTGTGGGATGATCTGATATGGTACCTTGAGTGCTTCCACATCCTTTTTTATCTTAGCATTGTACTGTTCTTCATCCATTTCTGGTCCTTTATACTTTACCAAGTCCTTCAGATTAAAGATAGGAGAAATAGACATCTCCTTGGGTAACTCCACCTTGTATGCATTTGACCCATACTTAGCCAACACTTTACATGGCCCTATCCTTTTCATCTGCAGATTGCTTGGTATGCCTTTCTGTAACCTTGCCTTGTTCAAGTATACCATCACCAAATCGCCTATCTCAAATTGTAATTCTCTTCTCCCTTCATCTCTCTTAGCCTTCAACTTTTGATTAGCCTCTATCAATGTCTTCTTTACCTGCTCATGAACCTCTCTCATTGACTGAGCAAAATCATCAGCATGTCCACTGATCCCTTCATATCCTTGTAGATCCCTAAGCTCAAGTACACCCCTTGGATATAAGCCATATACTATTTCAAATGGACTCTTACCCGTTGTTCTATTTGTGCTATCATTGTAAGAAAATTCAACTTGTGGAATCACTTGTTCCCATCCTTGTTCATACTCCTTAGTTAAGCATCTCAACAAGTTTCCAAGTACCCTATTGATCACCTCTATCTATACATCTATTTGAGGATGATATGCTGAGCTATGAAAGAAGTTGGTTCCTAGCCTCTTCCAAAGAGTTTTCCAAAAGTGTCCCATAAACTTCACATCTCTGTCTGCAACTATGCTCTTTGGCAACCCATGTATCCTCACTATCTCTTTGAAGAATAGGTGTGCAATGTGACTAGCATCATGTGTTGTTTTGCATGGTATGAAATGGCTCATCTTGTTGAATCTGTCCACTACAACAAACACACTGTCCAAATCAGTTGGTGTCCTAAGTAGACCTACTATGAAATCCATGCTTATGCATTCCCATGGTCTATTTGGGATGGGTAATGGCTGATAAAGACCTGCATTTGTTGATGTTCCCTTTGCCTTTTGACACAATCCACATTGCTCTACATACCTTACATCTCTTTGCATCTTAGGCCACCAATAGAACCTCTCCACTAAGTCTAGTGTCTTGTTCAAACCAAAGTGACCACTCAAACTACCATTATGCTTTTCTTGGATTAGATTCTCCCTCATGGAACATCTAGGAACACACAATTGCTTCCCCTTAAACAATAAACCATTCTGCAAAGTGTAATCAACATATTCACTATGAAAATGATTTTCAAAATTAGTACATACCTTGTATATTTCTGAGAAATCAGATTCTCCTTCATATAGATCTTTGAATCCTTCAACCCCTATGCTTTGTAGTTGTATCTCTTGGATAGTAAGCAACCTCCTACTAAGAGCATCAACAACCTTGTTGTTAACCCCCTTCTTATGCTTGATGGTAAAAGTGTATGACTGCAAAAACTCCATCCACTTGATATGCCTCAAATTGAGCTTCTCTTGAGTGTTGATGTAACTTAAGGCCTGATTGTGTATACCACAAATTCTTTTGGAAATAGGTAGTTCCTCCACTTCTTAATAGCTTGCACTAAAGCATACAACTCTAAGTCATAGGATGAGTACCTAGACTTTGCTTCATTCAACCTTTCACTAAAGAATGCCACTGACCTACCTTCTTGGCTTAGGACAGCTCCTACTACTATGTTACTTGCATCACATTCTACTATGAATGGTTTGCCAAAACTTGGTAAAACTAAGATAGTTTGGGTAGCTATCTCCCTCTTCAACCTTTCAAATCGTTTATTAGCTTCTTTGGTCCACACAAACTTTTTTTTTTAGTCCTCCTTTGATGGTGTCAAGAACCAGTGCACAAATTTCACTAAACCTTCTCACAAATTTCCTATAGAACTGAGCTAATCCATGGAAACTCCTAACTTTTGTCCCTGTCTTTGGAGTAGGCCAGCTGAGAATGGCTTCAACCTTGCTTTTGTCCATCTTTAAGTTACCTTGGGATACTAAAAATCCTAGATAGACCAATTCTTGCTTCATTAACTCACTCTTCTCAAGGTTTATGGTGAGCTTCTCCTCTTGAAGTTCTCTTAGCACAAGTTCTAGGTGCTTCATATGTTCTTCTTTTGTTTTGCTAAAGATGAGGATATCATCTAGGTAGACAACCATAAATACTTCTATGTAGTCCTTCAATACCTCATTCATCACCCTCATAAAAGTGCTAAGTGCGTTTGTAAGCCCGAATGGCATCACTAACCATTCATACAACCCTTCTATGGTTTTAAATGCTGACTTCCATTCATCTCCTTCTTTCATCCTAATCTGATAATAGCCACATTTCAAATCAATTTTGGAATAGAACTTAGCACCCCCTAAATAGTCCGTTAGATATTCTATCCTAGGAATAGGAAACCTATATCTAATGGTTATCCTATTTATGGCCCTAGAATCAGTACACATCCTCCACTTGTCTCCCTTCTTAGGTGCCAACACAATTGGAACAACACATGGACTTATGCTCTTTCTGATCAGCCCTTGGTCTAAAATTTCTTGAACTTGCCTTGCTATCTCCTTATTCTAATCTGGTGTCATCTTGTATGCAACCTTGTTAGGTAGTGTTGCTCCTGGTATAAAGTCTATTTGATGACTGATTGCTCTCTTGGGTGGTAGTGTAGCTGGTATACCTTCACAAATGATGTCCCTAAACTAATCCAATAGTTGCTTCACTTCTGCTGTCATAGGTAGCTGATTAGATAACTCCTCTTCCTTTGGCTTCAACATGATTGCATATGCCTCTCCTTATTCCTCCTTTATGTCCTTTAGGAATCCCTTTCCACTCATCAAACGTGCACTAGTTTCTGCCTTTTCCACTATGTTTTCTTCTATCAAAGACTAAATTTTATAAGTCACTCCATCCTTCTTGAATGAGTACTTATTCTCCTTGCCATGGTGTACTGCCTCCCTGTCATATTGCCATGGTCTGCCAAGTAGAAAATGGCATGCATCCATGGGTAACACATCACATAGTATCTTGTCTTGATACTTTCCTATAGAAAACTCAACCCAAACTTGTTCATTGACCAATATATTATGCCCTTTGTTCAACCAAGTAACCTTGTAAGGACACACATGGGGTATCTTGATGAGTTTCAACTTTTGTACTGCCTCCTCTGAGATGACATTATCAATTGATTCTGAGTCTATGATGACCTTGCAAACCTTACCTTGTATCTTGCACTTGACTCTAAAAAGAGCTCTCCTTTGTTTGTGTTCATCCTCGATAGGTGCTTTGATCAAAATCCTTCTTAACATGAGTTGTTCTCCTTTCTCTTAATCCAAACTTACTTCTGAGTTTTTAGAGCAGTCCTCTTCTTGGACATATGTAATCTTCCTCTCACCTTGTGAAGATGTTGGCTTGTCTGGACACCTATAAGCCGGATGACCCAACTGTCCACAATTGTAGCATTTCATGGAAGAAAAATGTGAACTTCTCCCAAAGCTTCCTGATCTGCCTCTTCCACCATTGTTAGAGCTTCTACCTCTGTATCCCCCTCTATTATTTGCCTCATGGGATTTTTCTCCAACCTTGGAATCCCCTTGACCTTTGTTCTCATGGCTTCTTCCACCAAAACCTCCTTTATGTCCACCTCTAGATTCTCTACCTCTTCCTTTACCTCTAGTATTGGAATCTTGTTTCTTTTTCAGTTTCTCTTCCACCTTAATAGCCATTTGATAGCAGCTATGGAGGGTAGTAAGTATGAAAAGATTCAACTCCTCTTGTATGTTCCATCTAAGACCGTTTAGATACCTAGCAACCTTGATGCTTTCAACTTCTTGCACTCTAGATCTAAGGCTTAGTTTTTGGAACTCCTTTGTATATGCAGCTACATCTAGGTCTCTTTGTCTAAAGTTTTGTCTCTTCTTGTGCAATTGAATATCATAGTCTTCAGGTAGATAGTTCTCCTTCACTTTAGCCACCATAGTTTTCCAACTTCCTATGGGTTTCTTGCCTTCCTTCTCTCTTTCTTCTTGTAGAAACTTCCACCAAGTTAGTGCTTGTCCTCTTAGCCTTGATTTGGCTATCTTCACCTTTTGTGCCTCTGTAATCCCATCACATTCAAAGTGATTCTCCATTCCCTCAATCCATCCCATAACCAACTCTGCATCCATTCTTCTTGTGAACACAGGGATACCTTCAAGTGCCTTGCCACTCAAAGCCTTTAATGCTTTGAGGAAGGGTTCCTCTACTAATGTAGGGTCAGGTTCTGGTTCTATGTCTTCCTCTATTTTATTCTTACCCTTATCTTTATCCTCTCCTAACTGTACCTTCATCTTGCTTGCAGACTCTGCCACCTCTTCTAGTTTGTGCTTCATCTCTTCCATAGCCTCTTCAAGACACTTATTCTTTTCTTGTTGCTCTATCAAGTATCTAGCTAGCTCTACATTGGTTGCCATGGTGTTCTCTCCTATGGATTCACTTCTTTCTGACATTCACTTCTTAATTCCCAAGCCTTATATGGCTCTGATACCAATTTGATGGGGAGACTTAGCTTTCAAGAGCACTCTTGCTCTTCCCAAGACCTATTCTCTGGTATTCCTAGGGTATTCCTCTCTACCCTATTCAGGGATCTCTCCTAAACCCCTCTCACCTCATAAGACTCTCCACCAATTTCAAATTCTTTTCCATTACTCTCAATTCGCCACTAGGCTTCCCTGGGCTCCAAACTGACCCAAATTGTCCTAACCACTCCAAGGGCTAGGAAAGGTTATGCTACTATCTCTTTGTTGATTTGACACCTCACTGATCCATCTCATTGGATTCTTTCACCATTCTCCCATCGCTTTCTTGAAAAACTCCATTTTAGGCCTTGTAGCCTTTTGCCCCAACTAGGCCTCCTAGAACCCATTTTCTTGGCTTTTCTCAAAAACGGTCTTAACAACCCCCAAATATTTTTTTGATATTCTTTCTAGTGGTACCCTAGGCTTCAATATTTACTAGGTGTAAGGTCTCCCAAGTGGCCATTCATATGACTGTCCTCATACCTCCCTAATTTCAAGGGTTTCAAGGGTTTTAGCTCCTTTTTCCAACTTTGAGGGCTTCAATGACCTCCTCAACTCTCCTCCTTGCACACACATCTCTGGAATACATTTTCCCACACTCCCATGGTCTTTATTGGCACAAACCAATCCATTTAGCAGATTTCTTTACTGTTGTCCTCTCCAAGCCACTAGCCATAATGCACTTGCACTTGCCTAGTGCTTGATAGTTTCTTCACTTCCCCTACAAAAAAAAACTCATAAACCTGTATGTACATTATTTACATAGTCCCCAGCTTGATTCCAAGTGGCCATGAGAGGAAAGCCACAGGAATTCAAGTGGGACTCATTATTCACAAAACTAGCCCAAATCGGCAGTGAGTCCAAAAACCCAAAAACTTGCAAAACCTTAACCAGTTGGTCTAAATGACTAATCTAATGCTAGGTAAAATAATTAAATGACACAAATGAAACACTCAAATCATCAGATTAGTCCTTTCAATCCATTCTTGACTGGATGAAGGCTCAAACACAAAAATGCACTCAAAAGTTGATGAATTCCAATCACACAAAAATGCTCTTCAAGTCTCAATTCATGAAAATGAACTTCCAACCCAAGTATTAGGGTTTGGATGACCTTATATACCTTTCTCCCATGTGCTAGGACCCTTGGGTTGGACTTAGAACAACATTAATGCTATTTTTCAACTTTTAGGCCAATTTGCCAAGGCAACATTGCCAAAATGCTCAAATTGCCAAGATTTGTCTAGGAACTCATAAAGTTCAAGACTCTAAGACAAACCTACCCTAACACACTCTCATAAAAAACCTAGGGACTTTATATCATAGTCCTTATTCTCTTGGTGGTTGGCTAAAACCACCTACAAGCCAAAAATCACTAAGATCTTCCAAAAGACCTTAAGGGGCTCCTGCACCAATAAGGTAAATGAATCATACCATCCATATATATCTTTATGTTGAAGGAGATTAATCAAATGAAATCTAAATATTCCCACCAAAATAGGAACACATATTTATTTTTTATCAACCATGTTGAAAGAACAAAAAATAGACTCAACATAATTCCTCTAATCCAACAAAATATTGATGTTAAATTTACATTATGTAATCTCCATCATTACTATAACTGAATATATCCTAATTCTTCCCTTATTTTAAATTATAAAGAAACTTTATATCTCAAGTCCCTAGTAATACCCTTATTGCTACCAAATAAAAGCATATCATCAACATACATGGCGATAACAATAAAATGATCACCATCCAATCAAAATAAAATATAATTATTTTACTTATACTATATGAATCCCAACCCCAAATAATATGATCCAAAATTTTGGGAATGCATTCTAAGAGATTATTTGAGACCATACATAGATTTGTTCAACCAAAAAAATGACTTTTCCTTACCTTTTCAATGTAGTTCCATGGATTTTACATATAGATCACGTCCTCAAAATTTCTATGTAAGAAAGTTGTTGGACATTCATTTATTCAACCTCAAGTTCAAATACAATAACACTAAATACTAATAATATAATGGATGTTAGCTTGGTAACATTAGAAAATATATCACTAATATCAATTCCCCTAGCCTAGGAATATCATTTTACAACCAACCATGCTTTGTAGTTAGCAACAATACTATCTAAATTAGGCTACCTCTATAAAAAAATTCATCCAAATTTGTTTACCCTCAAACAACTTAAAATCATCCCATGTTCTATTATTTTTCAATAAAATCATATTCTCATGCATGGCCATCATCCATGATTTACTATTATTCATATCTATTTCCTTATTCATATTTATAGGTTCACAAGTGTTAGGATTGAAAGAATAAATAAATCTAAAAATAGGTGGAATATACCATCTTAGTTTCCTTTTCTATTAATTAGATCTCCTCAAAGTTTTAGGTGGAGGTTATTCCTCCTATAAGATTGATATTTCAATATTATTCCTCTCATCTAGTCCATCACAAACCTATATTTACAACCTTCTCAATATTTGGTTATATTTGCATAAATAAACATCATCCCTTATTTGGTCAATAGTAAGAACTGACTTAGTCTCCCTAAAGACCATGTTCCAACCTTCCTTAGCATTTCTAGTTACATCATTCTAAAGCTTGTATCCTTCCAAACCTTCATTGTGGCTAATGAAGATATAGTTAGTAGCTTTATAATCCAACTTTGATCATTTTTTTTCCTTGGGTGCATGAACATATGCCTCATAAAAAACATAAATATAAAATAAAGGGGTTTTTTCTTGTTGAAACCTCACATGGACTTTGGTCAACTAGATTTGATGTAGGAATCCTATTCACTAGATAACATGAAGTGCTAACCATTTACATCTATAAATTCTAATATAAATTAGCACCTCTAAGCATACTCCAAGATCTCTTTATTAATGTCCTATGCATTATCTCTACAACTCCATTTTTATAAGGGGTGTATGGAGTTATCTTAATCTACACAATTTCATTATTCTTATAGAATATATTAGACTCATTTTATTAGTATTCTCCACCATAGTTTATTCTTAACACCTCGATATGTTTTTCCTTCTAGTTATCCATAAGATCATTAAACTTTGTAAATCAAATAAAGAGCTCATATTTATGCCTCAAAAAAAAGAATCATGTTGTCTTGGAGAAATAATTAATAAAATAAATGTAATATAAAGGTTTTCCAAGTGAAGGAACATTTATTAGACCAACAACATCACTATGGATCAAACATGATACTCTTTAAAGTACAGAAAAAAATGAACAAAATTGAATACAATTATATTTTTTGATAAACATAGTACTCACAAAAGTCAAATTACAAAGAGCGATTAGTGAACTCCTCTACATGATTTTAATTTTTCAAGTGATCTAAGGCCTATCTCACCAATGTGGCCCAATCTCTTGTGCCATAGCATAGTTTAATCAGTAGGTAGATTAATTATTTTTTAGGTAAGAGTAAGATTAAAAAATCACACAACTAATTCTAGGTGATTGAGAAATAGATCTCCTTAATGTAGGTTTTAGAGAAAAGTGTAGAGATGTCATAGCTTTTTTTTTCTTTTGTATGTATTCTCACATCAAGGTGGAAAAGAGTCTCAATAAAAATTCCCTTTTCATGCACTATATCCCACACACCATATTATACCTTTCTTTGTTAAAGACTACCTACACAATTACATCATTTTTCTTTCTTACAAATAATAGGTTTCATGCCAAGCCTAGGATGTGTATAACTCATAAGTGGCCTTTGATCCTCTTATCATTGAACTTGAACTTGACTAGCCTTTTATAATAATTTTAAGAAATGCATCATCACCAAGGTAGAACTTTCCATCATCAATCTTCTCATACTCTAAAAACCACTTTCTATGGGTAGTCAAGTGAACAGGGGAACCAAAGTCAACTACACATGCATATGCAGCTAGGTTTGTAAAAATATATCAAATTCATCCTAATAAGTATAAGAATTACCATCATCATTAAATCCATTATTTTCTCTCTTCTTCTCTTTGCTAGATCCTTTTACATGTGGAATTGCTTCCTGGCATAATTATAACATTTCAACTTTTTTCCGAGGACTTACATATCCTTCTAAACTTGGATCTTCCCTTTCTCTTACTTATGTCCTTCTTTCCTTTCTCCTTCGATATCCATGAATAATCAAGAAATAATTAATATTATCTTGTATTTTTTTTTATCTCATTCCCTCTAAAAGAAGAGCATATCACCCTTTCAAGCATGAGATGAGGTATTTTTGATAGTGATTAGAAAGTTGTCCCATAAATATAGAAAATAATATAATAATATGATACACTAATATTTTTCATCTATCACAACACCAATAAAATTCAACTATATTGTACCATAATGTTGAGTGTGTTCAATTTTTTAGATACAATCTCATCATCACCCTTTTCAATGAATACTTCTTTTATATAAAATTATATTCATCATAGATTTTTTTGGGTACACTTTTATAACTTTATTCACAATGCACTTGTGATAGATTCTCTTGAAGCATTCAAATTCATTGAATCCACCAAACAAATATTAATTAGATTCCTCACTTTTTTGTCTAACACATCTCATACATCTTGTTGAATTAAAGTAATCTTACTTATATAGACTAATTACCATAGATCTTGAACTATCAACAAGTCCTCCATTTTAATCTTCCAAAGCTCAAAATTCACATAATGAAATTTTTTATTTTCATTTGAGATGTACTTTCTATTTTTCATAAGAACAAAGTTTTCCATATACAAAACTCCATCTCATTTTATATTAATATATTTACAAAATTCATTTCACTAAAACCTAGTAATTGATTTGATCAAGCTATGATACCAAATAAAAGGAAAGCTATATAAAACTTACACTATTAACCTAGCATGAGAGAAGTGAAGTATATAAAATATATGTTTTTACACCAAAAAATATTATGCACACTTGATAACAAATGACTCAATGTTTTACAATAGGAAAACTCTTTAAAAATCCAACCTCCAAATCCTAAACCAATTATGTCATTAACAACTATAATAGTTACAATACAATGATATGTTAAATCCTTCACATGAGATAACACAAAATAATATATTTCCAAAAATATTATAGTAGCATTACAATGTGTAGAATATAATATCATGATACCTTCAACTTGAGAAATCATTGTATAGGAGAAACTTAAACCATAAACCATCAATGATTTCTAAAAACATGTGTTGGAAACCAGTGGAAAATTAGGCACCCAAATCCATGTAAGAATTCAGTGCCCTGTGAAAATATTAGTTAATCATTGATAAAATAGAAACTACTATCACCAACTTGGGCACTCAAATTGGTCTTATCCTTCTTTTTCAAAAGATTCTCCATGATTTTTTATTAATTAATAGTTAATTCCTTCTCATTGTGCTCTTTATAATAATAATTCTTGTTGTAAAGATTTTTGCTGCTATAAAAATTAACCGATTAGCCCAACGAGTAATGACAAATTGCACCAACAAATAGATAAATTGTTATGAGGTTAATGATTCTCCTATGCATTTGAGAGGGACACTTCTCTCATATGATGAAATTATTTTATTATTGATGTGTTTTTAACTAGAAAGAAGAAAGGTAGAACAATAAAGAAAAACAAAAAGAATTCACAAGAAATGAAATAATAACTAATTTGAAACGAATAGCAACTCAAAGATTTACTACTTCCAAAATAACAAATATTCATTTATAACACCTCAAATTTTTTAATTTCAAAATGATAATCAACTCTCAAATTAATATACTATTTTAAAACCAACTAAGATAAATTTAAAATATAAACTAACACATAAAATGAATGCTGAAAGTAGTTCACACACAAAAATAATAACTTCAAAATCACTAAGAGCACATAGACTCCCAAAGTAGATCCTTTAATTTCAGAAAGTTCATAAATTCACGAGTTCAAAGGCTTGCAATTTTTTGTGTAAGAAAAACTATATTCTCTCCCCCTCATTGATAGGAATCCCAAGGATTTTCCCTCCCAATTACAATTACAAAATGATAAAACTTGAAGAGTCACTAGACTTCCTTTTCATATTCCTCCTTCGATGCTTCCTGTAACCAATTGATAAAGGCTTCCGATTGATTGACAATGACCTTGACTGACTCAGCAGCTTCAGATTCTTTTTTCTCATGAGCATCTTCAGACAAGACAGTTGGCATAGAAACCTTCACAACTTCTTCACTGAACAACACTCATCTCTTGAACTCTGTTGAACTGAGGAGGCATTGGCAGGATGGAACTTTTTTGCTGCAATCATATTATCTTGATCATGCCAATGGTCTCCTAAAATAAATTTTGAATGTGATCATTCCATAGGTTTCTAATGTGTATTCTCAAATATTTGTCCATTGGTCATATTTGCAATGGCATCCAAATTCATACATGGATTCAATTCTTTCTATGCAAGTATTGCCTTCAATATCCTTGCTCTGTTTGGTGCATCAGCATTTAGCAGAGAAAATTCCTCTGCGAGTCCATGATCACCCTATAGAGAACTAGTTTCCATTCCATCCTTGTAAAGATCATTCCTTTTAGACAACGCAACAGACTGCCTTCATCTTCCTGCTCTTGTAAATGAAAATAGAAATATGGTGGAATTCTAGACCTGGTAACCATGAGCTGCCATAACTTTGTTGGACTGTAATGCTTATCAATTAGCAAAAACCCATTATCGACCAAGATAGATATTCTACCCATCTTGCATGTCAGATACATATATAGCCTGGATAGATATGATTGCATATCCCCTATCTATAAGCTCGTCAAAGACTATTCGATGATGATGTTATGCCATCCCTCGCACATCACAATTGAATCTGATCCTCGTAACAATTTCCCTTAATCTTTCATCATTCGATAACATTTTGAAGCAAACCATCACCTATACTCATATTCAGCTAGGTTGTTCATAGTCTGTCAAAGGTCTCTTGAATGCAGGTGGGCCTTCCAAATGGCACTGTTATACTTGAAGCCTGATCCAAATGCCATCTGCCATACTCTGCCACCTTCTTAGTTGCAACACTCAATAACATTGCCAAACAATGATAATGTGGTGAAGCTATCAACTCTCCTGTAGCTCTCCATGAGTAGTGTTTTGTATCTATAAGAATGCCCATAACGACCTCTCATTCCTTCATTCCTCATAATGCTCAATACTCATATTCTTATCTCGACTTGACTTCTACCACCAAGTAGATAACCGGTACACTTGAGAGAAGTATTTTTAAGGTTTCTTTGCTATTCCACTTTGAAGGTATCCTTTGATCATTGAATTCCATGAGAATATGCTCAGATTATTTGATTCTTCGAACAGTTTCTATGCTTCACCAATCATTCTAAGCATAACCTCAACTATTTTGAACAAATCCTGCAATCATAGTATTCCATGACCACATTCGTTTGAGGCATTTTGTCAAACTGTTGTCTTGCATAAACCAACAATTAGGATCGAATATGTGAATGGACTTGAAAGAATTCCTTTCTCCTTCATTTTTCCAAACCAATTTCAAGGCTTCCTCATATCGACTTGACTAAACAAAGTACCCATCAGACTAGTTTATATCTTTGCACTCGATCACAGGTCATTCTTATAAATGTATATTCTTCGAGCTGTTTGAGATCTCTTTATCCCATCGGAGGTTTCTTCCTTGATATTATTTATTCCACCTTGAATTATATATTGAAAAGTTCTTTGTGACCCTACATTTTACAATGGATTCATGAGATCCTTCTCCATGCAATATTTCATCAAAACTTACAACACAGAGCAGGTCCTTTCTCGTCATATAGACAAGACGAGTAACCACTTGGCATGCATTGTCTACAGCACTTGCATAAAATGCAAAACTAGTGTAGTACTATGATTTCCCATTCTCATCAAGTCCAAATAACAAATCTTCATATACCATCGAATGCTTCTCCGAATAATCAAAACTATTAAATGTTAACGTTCTAGAATATGGACTTTTGAAACTTCTTTCCTCTACTCCTCTAGCTAATGGAATTTTGAGATGGATCCATAAATTCATGTTGAAAGCTTTTGATTCCCTGTGATTCCAAGATCATTCTGATCTCTTGAACCAAATTTTTATCCCTTTCAATAGGGTAGCGTGCAATAATAAGCTCCAGCAAGGTCTATAATTCCCAAAACCCTCATCATGCATTCTCTTGGGACTCCGATGATTTAAGTGCATTAAACAGATTGGTCATAACAGGCTGTACAAATTGATTAATATCTGCCGAAGTATATCATAATTGATTGCCTTCGTTAATGATCAACACTTTTCAATGCAATTAGCAACATAAGAATGGACGACATTAAATTCAGCTAAAAGGAATCTCATTAAGCGAGTAATCGGATTCAAGGCAATGGCCTTGGGAATTTGGTAATAGAAAGTTGTGATAAACTTCAAAGCATCTGCCTTCAATGATGCTTGAGTGTTTACATCCTCCCTTTGCAACTAAGCAAGCCACAAGTGAAACTAGGTAAGCCATGACACCATTTTTTGATTGGATACACATTGTTGTCTAACTAGGGGAGAGGAGTCGATACGTAAGCGGGGGCCCTAACTTGCGATGGGACATGCGCTCATTAGGGCCCACACCTATACACCGGTCCTCCACAACTTAAAAAAAAATTCATCCATAAATAAGCATGTACACATCAAACATAAATCATATTTAAAATGCACACTTAATAACATTCATTTCAAAACAAAACAAATACATGCTAGCAGCCAAACATGATGAAGTGTATCCAACTTGTATCTGACATATAACAAGTAGCATTCTGAAATAGAATTTAAACAACCCAAACATTAAGACATGCACCCTTCCTCGTAAACTGGTAAACCCAACTATCGCACCAATGCAGACATCACTTTCACATTAATCATAACTACACAACATAAACAAGGTGCCAAGTCAACGACATTCAAACCCATCTGACCCATCTTTGACCGACTGGCGAACCCATTACAACAATGTTTCCCATCGTAGCATAACCAAACCAACACGCAAATGCATTCGCCTGTCCCTTCAACCATGAGACCTACAACACGTATTAGCTTCAATCTATCCCATCTTGCCAAGTAGGGTGTGCACATATTGGAGCCAAAGACAAATATCACACCTACATCCATTTAACAGTCTTGTAAGGCTGCCATTATTTTTTTTTAAAACATGGAAACAATTTCAAACAATCCACCAAACCAATCAAGTCAAGAATTAATGGCCGAAATATATCAAATCTCCAATTCATATGAAACAAAATTCAAATTGAAAATAGGACAACAATTTTTTTCACCACACCAAAAAAGCATCAATCAAATTCAAATAATTCCCAATTCAAATAGCCGTGAAAACCAACAAGTATTCACTTATTCTGCAGTGAGCAACATACGAAAAGGAGGAGTGACAAGCACATAATTGAACGAGTTAACATCAAGGGGAGGGAACAACTCAGATTCCAGTGCACCAGTATCCATATTGTTCCAGGTTTTCCTTTCACACTTTTCCATCCGTTTACTTTATATTGTTCTTCATTACAGCCATTATTGTTTTCTATTTGTACGCTTTATATTGATCTTCACTATAGCCATTACAGTCATAGGTTTTTATTTATGTTTCCCTAGGGTTTATATTGCAAATGTTACAGTCACAGGTGTTTCTTTATCTATCGCTCCTAGTTTATATTACAAATATTGCAGTCATAGGTTAGCATATGTGTTCCATAGGGTTTATAATGCAAATATTACAGTCATGGTTTACCATTTAAAGCTTTCCCTAGGGTTGATTTTGCAAATATTACAGTCATTCATTAGCATATACATTCCCTAGGGTTTATATTACAAATATTACAGTCACAATTTACCATTTCTATTTCTCAAAGGTTTATATTGCAAATGTTACAATCATAGTTTACCATTTCAGTTTCCCTAGGGTTTATACTACAAATATTATAGTCATAGTTTACCATCTATGTTTCCCTAGAATTTATATTGAAAATGTCACAATCATAGTTTAGCTTTTCTGTTTCAGTAGGGTTTATATTGCAAATATTACACTCATAGTTTAGCAATTTTTATTTCATAGGTTATGCATTATCATTCACTCTACTTATCATAGTCTCATAGGTTCTGCATTATTGTTTATATGGTAAATATTAGTCATGGTTTACCATTTTTGTTTCATATGTCCAGCATTATCATTCACTCTACTTGTCTTATTCTCATAGGTTATGCATTATCATTCACTCTAGTTATCTTATTCTCATAGCTTTTGCATTGTCATTCACTTTGGATATCTTATTCTCATAGGTTATGCATTATCAGTCACTAAGGTTTCTATTTTTATTAGGTTTTTTTTCATCTTTTGCATAGGTTTTGTTTCATCAATTGACAAATATTTATGCTTGTCAATGAGTTCATCATAGACAAAATATGCGAGCTTTGTTAAACTCTTATTGTTTTTCATTTGTAAGCTTTCTATTGTGTCATAGTTCAAATACGAGTGTGGTTTTCACTTTGATGTGCATGAGAATGTCAATGTTGTAAATGCTTAAGAGATATGAGATGTTCTTAAACTCTAACTCCCTTGCATAGTTTGTAATTTTGTGCTCCTTACTCCTCTATTTCCTTATGTCACTCACTCCAAAATAGATGTAACTCTCTAAACTGTTAGAAAAGATTATCTCAATTGAAATGCAACAAACTAAAAAGATAACACATTGAGAAACTAAATAATCTTTTGTTTAAGCATCACTCTCTTCATACATATAAAGATAATTGTTCAAGCATTTATGTTTCATAGTTTACCATTTATGTTTCATAGGTTTTGCATTATCATTGACTCTAGTTATCATATTCTCATATGTTATGCATTACAAACTAATTATTCTTCTGTTCAAGCATCACATCACTCTCTTCATACATATAAAGATAATTGTCCAAGCAATTGTGTTTCATAGTTTACCATTTATATGTTTTATAGGTTTTGCATTATCATTTACTTTGGTTATCATATTCTCATGTGTTCTGCATTACAAACTAATTATTCTTCTGTTCAAGCATCACTTTTTTTTTTGTACTTATTCTATGTAGATGGCCAAGGGAAATGCAGTGGTGACCCGTACTGGGAACAAAAATAAATAAAAGAGCCATGACAAGGTTGCCCTCTAACAAATGAGGAGCTAGATTCCCCCCTAAAATAGATTTTTTTGCACAAGTAGATGAAGTTTCTACTCCTTAAATACCACAAATTGAGATTACTACACCTCAAATACCACATATTGAGGTTAATACACCTCAAATACCACAGAAGGTAAAACAAATACAGAAGTTGTGGTCTTCAGATGACATGAAAATGGCACTCTATGATGTTGAAGAGAATGACATGTCGATAAGGAGGGCTTCCAAAAAGTGGTCAATCCCAACGGCCACACTTTCCAAATGGCTAGGGGGTCTAACAACAACTTCCAAGAAAGGTTTGCCAGTAGTCCTCACTGAAGAGGAAGAACATCTTATTGTGGAATGGTGCAAGCAAATGGCTGATATTGGTCATGGTCTTGAGATAGTCAATCTTAAGTTTGAGGTTGCCCAAATATGTTAGAATAGGCCAAACCCTTTCACCAATGGGTTCCTAGGGAAGTCCTGGTGGATAGGCTTCAAGCACATACATCTTGAACTTGCATTACAAACTGTTGAAGGCCTAGAAAAAATAAGTCATTCAATCTTAGAGCTGATGTTGTAGCTGCATTCTACAAAACACTGTCTGCAACATATGAAGCCATGCCATATGGTCCTGATCATATATGGAATTGTGATGAAACTAGCATCCAAGCAGGAAAAAATGGGTCCATGAAGGTGCTCACAAGAAAAGGTAGCAAGAATGTCTCTTACATTATCCCAAAGAGCCGTGAATGGATAACCATTCTATGTTATGTCAATGTTGCTGGGTAGAGCATTTCAGGATTATGCTTGTTCAAGGGGAGTGCGAACATAGATAATTACATCATAGAGTGTGAACCAGGTGCTTGCATGGCAGCCCAACAGGATGCATGGATGACCAAAGAATTGTTCATAGATTGGTTGACCTACTTCAAAACCTTAGTTCCAGGTGGTGTCTCATCCACCAATAAGGTCTTGATGATCTTTGATAGCCATGGAAGCCATGTAGCACTTGAAAGCATCCAGAAAGCAAGATAAATTGGTGTAGATTTGTTAAAATTGTCATCACACACATCACATAAGCTACATTCATTGGATGTGAGTGTGTTTGCACCTTTCAAAGCTTACTTCAAATCAGAACATGCAAATTTTTTGTCAAGGTTTCCAAACATTGAAGTGAGGAGGAGAGAACTTGCAATGTTAGGTAGCAAATTAATGAAAAGAGCTTTGATAATTGACATCAAAGTTGGGTTTAAAAGGACTAGTATATGGCCGTTGAATCTAATTCACTTGTCAACGACATGCGTCCCAATGAGACATTTGTGGTCAGCAAGGATGCTAACGCAGTTGAAAACATTCTCAGCCTTTCTAGACTTGGTCTATCAAGCGATGATGTCGCAGTATTGCAATCCACTCTTCCAGATGGACATTTGTAGACTGCAACAGAAACACAGCACTCACCTCATAGTTGTCATGCTAAATCAATTGTGCAAGTGGTGGTTAATGAACACACCCCTCCCATGGTGGACAACCTCATTGATCAATTCAACAAAATTTTAGATCTTACATCACAACGAAGCCAACCATCCTAGTTGGTTGAGGGAGCAATGAACTTGGGCATTGATTTGGAAGTCCCAGAATAGCAGGATACCTATACTTTCCCATCACCACCACCACAAATTGACCCTTCTCAAGTTGTGTATTACTATGCTCCTTCTTGCAATTTATATTTATGAGGCAATGAAGATGTACCTAAGGGATCACAAGTAGTGGAGGAGGTCATTGCCACATAGTTAGATGGGACACAAGAAACACAAATAGTTTTGTACATTAGCAAGTTCCTCAAGCTGCCTGTGCACACTATCCATCAAAAGAAATCCAAAGCTAGTACAATTCGAATCAGCAGACAATCTCAATTGTTGACAATAGATGACTATACATGAGGCTATTAATGGAGCAAGAGAAAAGGAAGAAAGAGGTTGAAAAGATAAAAGCAAGAAAGAAACAATAGAATGAGGAGAAAAGGGCAGCAAAAAATGTGGCAGCAAAGTTGAAGGAGAATACCAAAATTGGGAAGGAGATACTACAAAAAGAAAAAGATCAGCAGAAATTACAATAGAAAAAGGATAGAGATGCGAAAAAAGGAGCAAGAGAGGCTTCACAAGGAACATGACCAAAAGGAAAAAGAGATTGAGGAGGCACAAAGGGCTTTACAAAGAGAGAGGCAGTTAAGGAACCCTTCTAATCCATTGTCTCAAACTAATGTAGTTTTCCATGATATTCTCAACATTAATATCCCTTAGTTCTCCACAGTAATGAATTATTCAAGCCTCTCCCAATCTGACTTCAGGGGCACTCAATTATATCCATATCAATTTGGCACTCAAGATGTATAGATGTGTTCACTACCGCCCCCAACACATGTCACTTGCACCCAATTTACCACTCCAAGTCCCATTCATGTATGCAGCACTCCTCGTCGATTGGAAGGGGACGAGAACATGGAAATTGCAACCTCAACCAACCAAGATCCATTTCACAATAGCAGCAGCTAGATGCTACAATTTTTTTTGGTTTTCACATGCAATTCAAGTTTCATACACTTTAGAAGGTTTGATATTTACAAATGCGCCGAAATTGTGGACAATTTTAATTTTATGATAAGTACAGAATGAGCGTTATTGTTTTGGTTTGTGAAGTAATCTAATCAAATTCCAAAAAGTGTTGTATGTAATTTTCAATGTGTGTTATTGTTTTGATGACAGTTTTAAATATATGATGATTACAGATGCATCGTTATTGTTTTGATTTGCAATGTATTATGATCATATTGCAATGTGTGTTCTATGTAATTTGCAATGTGTCACTATTTTGATTTGCAATGCTTGCTTCTTCAATGACATTTTGTCATTTTCTATTCCTTTTTTGATCTAATTTGCCACATGGGAGGTCAATATTTGTCCACGCATTTAAAAAAAAAAAAAAACCCATCGACAGATACGTAGGCACCACGGGTGCCACTTCCTGCGTGGCACAACATCTAAATTTGAAAACCTTTCCACGTCAACTTCTCTCAGTTTTCCACTCTAAGAATCCACTACATCGCATTTATCACTCACCACCCCTTGCTATACTTCTCAACTGCCATGTTTAATGTGTGTCTCTTCTCCTTAGATAGATGCCACCTCGCAATATTTTTCTAGCCAACCTATACATATACATATACATATATGTATATGTATACGTATATACATATGTATATACATATCCATATACATATGTATGTATATACAATTACATATACATATACATATACATATGTATATAGATATGTATATACACATATCTATATACATATACATATATGTATGCATATGTATACACATATACATACATATTTTTTGAGCCAACCTACATTCAATGCTCCCAGTGCCTCACTCTTCTCACCATCTTTACAACCTTTCATTCTAGCAAGTTCTCATTTTTTCTTCATTTGCATGCAACTATGTGCTCAGTTCATCCTCTGCAAGTTTCAAACCTTTACCACAACCTGTGATGCTCGGACTCCAGTTAAGAGATGGATAGACACCAATTGGTGAACGTTACAAGCAACTTCTTTCTATTGTTACATATACATATATGTATCTACAGATACATATTCATATACATAGACTTATACATATGTATATGTATATTATACATAGACATACACATATACATATACATATAAATATACATACACATACAAATACACATACATATACATATACAATTCAGTCATGCAACTATTGTATCTTTTTTAGGTGTCATTGATGAATTTGGGGGTGTTTAAATCTTTTTCATAGGTGATGTTTCATCTTCAATTCAATGTAAATGAATGCATATATATTATTTTGTTGTGATTCAATTCAGTCATGCAAATGAATGCATGTAAGCAATGCTGCAATTTTTCATTTTAGTAACAAACAATATTGTTGGTTGTTTTGATACCATTCATAAACTTGGGGTTGTTCTCTTTTTCATAGATTCTACATGTAAACAATTCTATATACATATGCACATATATATACATATATGTATATGTAAATACGTATACATGCATACACAAATATACATAAATGTATACATATAAATATATATACACATACACATACACATACACATACACATATACATATACATAACATTGTATGTTGTTTTTGTGCCATAGATAAATTTGGGGGTGTTCTATTTTTCAAATGAATGCATATAATAAATGCTGCAATTTTTCATTGTAGTAACAAATAATATTGTTGGTTGTTTCGACGCCATTGATAAATTTGAGGTTCTCTTTTTCATAGGTTCTACATGTAAACAATTCTATATGCATACACAACCACATCCACATCCACATATACATATATACACATAAAAATATACATATAGGTTCTGCTTCATCAATTTAGTCAACTAAGCAATAGAGACACAAATATATTCTTGGTAAGAAAAATAATGCATGTAAACAATTCTATATACATATATGTTTATACATACATACATACATACATACATACATATATATATGTACATGTACATATATGTATACATATACATATACATATACATAATGCATACACATACAAATACATAACACATACACATACAAATATGCATATAGGTTATGCTTCATCAATTCAGTCAACTAAGCAATAGAGAAATAAATATATTCTTGGTAAGCAAAATAATGCATGTAAGCAATTATATATACATATATGTTTATGTATACATATATATATATATATACATACATATATATACATACATATATATATATATGTACACATATACATATACATGTACATATATGTACATATATATACATACATACATACATATATATATATATATATATATATATATATATACATATATGTACACATATACATATACATGTACATATATGTACACATATATACATATACATATAAATTTATATACACATACAGAAAGGTTATCTTTTTCATTCGTTTTGCTTCATCAATTCAGTCATATAATATATGGTTGTTTTTTTAATGTAGATCGTAGAAAATTGGATGTGCACGTATCGGCTTCTCTCCCCTATAGAGTCGTGTATTGTTACATTTAGTAATGAATTAGGGAGACTTAATTTTATGAATGCTCATTTGATGGCAACCTATGCTGCACGAGTCCACAATTCCATTCGAATTGTGAAGTGTTGCATAGATAACCATTGAAATCCTTCACAAAACCAAGCCCCCTAAGTGATTCAAATACAACTTAGCTACAATAGTTGCATGATTGAATTGATGTACCCTAACCTATTAAAAAGATAACACCCCCAAATGAATCAAATCACCTATAAAATAGAACACACTTGCAATTAATCAGAGGCACCTAAAATTGATAGAATTATTGTAGGGCTGATTTGATGAAGGATAACCTATGCAAAAGAGAACCTCCCCAAAATCAATTGAATAGTAGACCTTCATGTTGGAACCATGAAAAGAATCATAAATTCCAACCATGTACAAATATTAAACATAATTTGCAGTGTCAAATTTTGTGCAATTTTTACAAGATATAATGGTTTAGGGAGACTTGATTTTCCCAAAGCCTTTGTAATGGTAATCTATGTTGCACTTTGTCCACAATTGGACCTTTCAACTATGAAGTGCTACATAGGCAACCATGAAAGGCCTTAGGAAAACCAGGTCCCCTAAATACATGTTCTAACAAAGTTTTGTTGTTCAGTATTGTTCTATGGTAATACATGTGAATACTTGAAGGTTTTCATGGCCATTTGAATTGGGAATTATTTGAATCTGATTGATGGTTGTTTGGTGAATCTGATTGATTTTGGCCATTAATTATTCAATTGATTAGTTTGGTGTATTTCTTGCAATTTTTTCAATAAAAAAAATTAATAATGGATGCTTTACAACTTGTAAAAATGGAAGCAAATGGGATTTTGGAGTTCGCCACGACTACATTTGCACCCTACTTGGCAAGATGGGACAAAATCGTGCTAATATGTGTTGTAGGTTTCATGATTGATGAGACAGGAGGATGCATTTGCTTGTTGGTTTGGTTATGCTATGATGGGAAACATGGTTGTAATGGGTTCACCAGTCACTCAAAGATGGGTTAGATGGGTTTGAATTGTGTTGAATTGGCACCTTGTTTACATTGTGTAGTTGTGATTAATGTGAAGTGATGCTTACATTGGTGTGACAATTGGGTTTACTAGTTTACAGGGAAGGGTGCATGTCTTAATGTTTGGGTTGTTTAAATTCCATGTTAGAATGCTACTTGTTATATGTCAGATACAAGTTGGATACACTTCATCATGCTTGGTTGCCAGCATGTACTTGTTTTTTTTTTAAATGAATGTTACTAAGTGTGCATTTTAAATATAATTTATGTTTGATGTCATCGTGCCTATTTATGGATGAATTTTTTTTAAGTTGTGGAGGACTGGCATATAGGTGCACATCATATAAAGTAGAGGACACCCCCAAATTAATCAATGGCACCTAAAAAAGATACAATTGTTGCAAGTCTGAATTTATGAAGCATACACATACACATACACATATACATATACATAGACATAAGTGAATTAAACATGACTATAGAGAAGTATAGCAAGGAGCAGTGAGTGATAAATGTGACGTAGTGGAGTGTTAAGGTGGCTGAGTGAGAGAAGTAGATGTGGCAAGGTTGTCCACTTAAGACCTCTTCACAAATCTATACACACACATTTACATATACACATACACATTTACATATACATATACATACACGTAGACATACACATATACATATACATACACATACACATACATATACACATAGACAAACACATACACATACAGATTTACATAGACATACACATAGACATACATTTACACATACACATACACATACACATACACATACATACACATACATTGCCATCATTGTGAAGAAAAAAATAGAAGTTGCTAGAATGAAAGGCTGTAAAGTTGACAAGTGTACATGCGAGGCACTAGGAACATTGGATGCAGGTTGGCTCGAAAAATATGCAAGATTCCATTAAAGTAGTATATGTACATGTATATGTATATGTATATATGTATATGAATATGTCTATATATATATGTATATGTATATGTATATGTATATGTATATACACATATACATATACATATACATATACATATATATAGACATATTCATATACATATACATGTGTATATACATATACATGTGTATATACATATACATGTGTATATACATATACATGTGTATATACATATACATGTGTATATACATATACATGTGTATATACATATACATAAACATATTTATATGTATATGTATATGTCTATACATATGCATATATATATAAAGAAGATGAAAAGACCTTAAGCATATACAATTTGGATACACTTCATCATGTTTGGCTACCAGCATGTAATTGTTTTGTTTCGAAATAAATACAATTACATGTGCATTTAATATATAATATACATATACATATTTCTATGTATATGTCTATACATCATGCATATACATACATATAAATGATTGAATGTGCATTTAATATCCGACATGTGTTTGATATCATCGTGCTTTTTTATGCAAGAGTTTTTTCCTAACTTGTGGAGGATTGGCGTACCACTATGGGAAATTATTCATTAGTAGAATAGATGGCTGAATTGATGAAGTGGAACTTACAAACAAGAGAAGACCCTAAAAATTATTTATGCTACCTAAAAAAGGTACAATATATGCATGACTAATTTGATGAAGTAGAACCTAACAAAAATAGAACACCCCCATATATTTCCAAGGCACAAAAAGAAGCTACAATAATTGGATGACTGAATTGATGGAAAATAACCTATGCAAAAGATAACACCCCCAAAATAATCAGTGGCACCTAAAAAAATATACAAACATTTGCATTACAGATTTAATGAAGTAGCACATATGATAATCATAACACCCCTATATAATTTATCAATGACACCAAAAGGAGGCTACATAGTTGGCAAATGAATTAATGAAACATAACCTATGAAAAACATAGCACCTAGCAAATTTCAAATGGCACTTGAAACTGGTAGAATAGATGAAGACTAACCATGATGAAGTCGAAGTTACAAACAAGGTAAAACCCCCCAAAAATATAGATACGATACCTAATCAAGCAGAACCTGTGAAAAAAATAAGACCCCCAAATTTTTGTAATACAAATAAAAAAAGCTCCAATAATTGCATGTTTGAATTGATGAATCCTAACCATTGGGAAACATAACACCTAAAGAAAATATCATTAATGAATTTATGAAGCAACATGTATGAAAAACCTAAACCCCCAATTTTATCAATGACACGTAGAAATGGTACTGAACAACATTAATCGAAACATGAACATTAACCCATGACTGCATTTGGCTATAATGAAGAACAATATAAAGCTTACGGATGGAAAATAGTAAGATTATAACAATTATCACATATGTATATGACTGAATTGATGAAGCAGAAGCCATAAAAAAATAACAGGTCAACATATTTATCTATGGCACAGAAACAACATACATTTTTAAAGTCACTGAATAGATGAAGCAAAACCTAAAAAAAGATTAACCCCATTATATTTTTTTGGTTAATGAAACAGAGAACATAGCCCAACTAAATGATAATGTAGAACCTATGAGAATAGGATAAGCAAAGTCAATGATAATGCAAAACCTATGAGAATACGATAAGCATAGTCAATGATAATGCAAAACCTATGAGAAAACAATAAGCTTTTTCAATGATAATGCAGAACCTGTGAGAATATGATAAGAAGAATCAATGATAATGCAAAACCTATGAGAATACAATAAGAAGAGTTAATGATAATGTAGAACCTATGAGAATAGGACAATCGAAGTCAATGATAATGTTGAACCTATGAGAAAGAATATGATAACCACTGGAGGCATTTATTAACTATGCTTATGGTAATATCAAAGGCACCTACAAATAGTACTCAATAACATTAATCGAACAAATATCGAGCACAGTATATTCAGTGTAGGTGAATGATAGAACACAAGTTTTAGGAGATTGTTAAATGATCAAGACTATCCACCTAGGGATTGGGCCCTTGTTTGTGTGTAAAAGATATAGGAATTGAAAAAAATTACATTAAAAAATTAGGCTCTTTTAAATTAAAAAAAATTATATGAGACGTGAGACATTAATAGCGTACAACCATTGCAGTCTAAAGGAAAAGTCCATATTAATTTTCTCATATATCAATGTCTGGTTCTAAAATTTAAAAATCTCACACTTAAGTAGTTATATTCTTTTAAATCTTTCTATGGGAGGTGGGAATATTAATACTGTTATTAGGTTTTTTAATTTGATAAAATATAAATCCATGAAAGAACATAATGAGAATAACATGGAATTAGATGTTAATTCTATATATATTTTTTCTCAAAATTGTTTCAAAAGATCCAAATTACTTTATGAATTATTCTATTGGATAATAGTTGGCAATGGTCGTATTAGCATGATACAAGCTATTGGATTCATAATTAATTTTGTAATTGATGGAATCCTTTTAAATCTATTTATTTTGACTATTAAAAAGTTAAAAATGTAGCCAACTATTTTCGAAGCTTAGGAGTGGAAAATAGTAAGAGTTTAACAATTATCACAAATGTATATGAATGATTTGATGGAGCAGAACCCATAAAAAAATTACACCCACATATTTATCTATGGATCAGAAACAACATAAATTTTTAAAGTGACTGAAAAGATGAAGCAAAACCTAAAAAAAGATTAACCCACATTATTTTTTTTGGTTTATGAAACAAAGAACACAACCTAACTCAATGATAATGCATAGCCCATGATAATACGATAAGTAGAGTCAATGATAATGCAAAACCTATGAGAATACGATAAGTAGAGTCAATGATAATGCAAAACCTATGAGAAAACGATAAGCAGAGTGAATGATAATGAAAAACTTGTGAGATTACAATAAGCAGAGTCAATGATAATGTAGAACTTATGAAAATATGATATGCAAATTCAATGACAATGAAAAACGTATGAGAATAGGATAACTAGAGTCAATGATAATGAAGAACCTATGAGAAAGAATACGATAACCGGAGTATATGATAATGCAAAACCTATGAAACAGAAATGGTAAAACTATGACTGTAATATTTGTAAAATAAACCCTAGGGAAACTGAAATGCTAAACTATGAGTGTTATATTTGCAAAATAAACCCTAATGAAAGAGAAATGCCAAAATATGAGTGTAATATTTGCAATATAAACCCTACAAAATGGAACCCATATAAACAAAAATACAGCTTCATCTATGACAAGGAAACAATGAACAATATTATTATGAAAGAAGAAAACAACCCCAGAAATTTCAATGGTAGGGAAACAACCAACAATATTATTATCTATTCTATAAAGAGAGTGATGCTTGAATAGAAGATTAATTTCCAAAGATTTATTGTGTTTATGAACACAAATAGGATAGTGTTCATAAATACTAAACTTCAACCAAAAAAATGATTTCTGCAACACCAAAAGTCCAATAAAACAAACAGAAAATACAACTTGAAAACTCAAAAAACTAAATAATGGCGAGCCTTAGTGAGCAAGCTCACCTGGGTCAAACAACTCAATGCACAACCCAGACAACAACTAAATCCTGAGCACACAACACCATTCACATGGCTTCACCTGGAAAAATATGTGAGCTAAACAACTAGTTTGAAGTTCAAAAATGTTCACAATGTCATAACAAATGTTGGTTACCTTCATGGTGGCAAGGAACCGTTCATGGCAGTGAGGAACCTATTCGTTGCTTGCATGATGGAAGTGGAGCCACTGGTAACATTCACTAACTGGCGTGTACCCATCTCCTAACCGACTTCTACCCAAATACGAACCGGTCTCCGAGCATCACAAGTTGTGGTAAATGTTTGAAGGTTGCAGATGATGAACCAAGCAGGTAGTGGTGTGCAAGTGAAGAAAGAATGACAATTGCTAGAATGAAAGGCTGAAAAGTTGGCGACAATAGCAAGGAACTTGGAGCATTGAATGCAGGTTAACTCTAAACAAATGTAGGGTGGCATGGAGCTAAGGAGAGGAGACTTGCATTCAACATGATAGTTGAGAAGTATAGGAAGTGGTAGTGAGTGATAAATGTGACATTGTGGATTCTTAAAGTGGTGGACTGAGAAAGGTTGATGTGGCAAGGTTGTCAACTTCAAACGTCGTTCCATGCAGGAAGTGGCACCCGAGGTGCCTACATATTGGTTGATGGGTCTTTTTTTCAATTTTTAAAATGTGTGGACAAATATTGTCCTCCCACGTGGCAAAGGTCCTCCAAATTTTTAAAAAATAATTTTATATTGTTTATTTAATTTTTTTCATAATGGGTTTTAGCGAAAAAAAGTTGTTGATCCACGTGGCTTGCCATGTGGACCATCCAATTTTAGGTGCGTATGTTGGAAATAGGATGCCATTTAATTGCAAATCCTAAACATCAATTATTTCATGTATCTCCTAAGTTCTTGGAATGTGTTCAACAACACTAAGATTAGGATGAGATTAATTATTTGGATGAAATAAATCATGAAATTGGCATTTTTAGTTATTCCTAAATAATAGGAGCATGTGGGTGCTCACATAGTAAGGTGATACTCACCTTGAGTTCAGTTAACTATTCAGAGTAAGAGATAACACTTCTGAATGCATGTAAAGATCCTAGGAGTTAGGATTTGATGTTTGCATGCATGAAGTTCAGTTCAGTTCAGTTTAGATAAGTTCAGTTTAGTTCAGTTTAGTTTAGTTTATTTCAATTCAGTTCAATTCAGTTCAATTCAGTTCAGTTTAGTTATGGTTCAGTTATCTTTAGTTGCATGCATGTTGGTTATTTTGAGTTGCATGTAGTTAGCTTTAGTTAACTTGGAATGCATGGCTAATAACTTGAGTTGTATGATAGATAACAGGGACTACCACTAGTTAACAAGGGATGGCCATTCTTACATGAATAGTGTTGAGTAAATGTTTTAGTTAACAAGAAATCACTTGGAGCCAACTTGGGTGCCCAAGATGCTTTCTTGGATTTACCTCTCTTGCATGATAAGATATTTCTGAAGGCTCGGTTAAGTAGGATTACTTTTGGGTGCCAACTTAGAGGAGGAGCTTTGGAATTATCACCGAAGTGAAGGATGAGTTGTAGCTTCAGTTTGCGATGCCCAAATGGATGAAGCACATGTCTTAGCATTGTTCTTCACAAGATAACCCTATTTGCATGAGATATGGTGTACATTTTAAGGATAGGGCTTGTGCATTGTAATTGTAACTCATGTTGAGTTTACAAAGGTGAGAAAAGCCTATTTATCTCAAGCAAGTTTAATAGAGTTGAGAGAGTTTTTTATTGTAGGTTGTGAAGAAGATTGGTGAAGGCAGAAGAAGCATTCTCAAGCAAGAATTGAAGCTATTGTAATTCAGAGATTGAATAATAGAATAATTCTTGATGGAGTTTTTTCCTGAAAGGGTTTCTCCATGGTACATCTTGTGTAATCTTTCTAATATCCTGTCTAGTTCTTCTATCAACTTCTGTCTACATTCTACAACAATAAATTGGATTAATCAAGATAATCACCCACAAAGAATATATGTAACAAAAGGAAAAGCTTATTTAGATCAGCAATATTAAAGTTTTACAGAGTATTAAGCTAAGAAAACACCTCATTTTCAACAGCGTACATATTGGCGCCTCTCCCCTAATGGTGGTAAGATAAGATTGCAATATCCTCAAATCTTTGTCTTTAATGGTTTCCCGAAACATGGAGAATCC
Organism: Sequoia sempervirens; assembly: GCA_007258455.2. Lineage (NCBI taxonomy): Eukaryota > Viridiplantae > Streptophyta > Pinopsida > Cupressales > Cupressaceae > Sequoia > Sequoia sempervirens. Next base: position 123,772,475 of record VDFB02000007.1, on the reverse strand, counting down.
TCTATAGGAGAGAAAGTTAGATATCTACAACAGTTGGGTGCTCCCAATGTTGTCCTCTTCTATCAAGACCAAAATAGTGGGGATGACAACATAAGATGGCTCGAAAATGTGGAAAAACGTTTCAAATTTTGAGTTTTCAAAATTGAAAACAACAATTCCACTAAGCATCTTACAAATTTATCAAAGGTTTTCATAGTTTCCTTTATCAAATTGCATGACAAAGAATCTTACAAATTGCCAAATTCAAAATATAAGTGACACATGATGTCACTCCAAGACACCCCAAATAAATGGGTCTAGTAATAAATAAATATAAAATAATTAAATACTTTTAACATCAAGATTAAATTTTGTATAAAATATATTCCAACATACAACTCCACCCCTTGAGTTCAGCTATATCCACTCTTAGTGTTAGCAATCTTGCTACTCTATCAAAATTGTGATCCTATAACTCCTGGATTCACCAAATATACAATTTTGATCTTCTATAGCTTATTTCCAATCACATAATTAGATTTTATCAAGTAAAAATATAATTTATCCTTATTTAATTTTAATAAAAATTTAAATTTAGAGGTTTCAATTTCCTAATTCCTTGTGCTTTCTATCTAGAATTCAATATATTAGTTTTAATCCTTTATTTCTTCTCCAAATCTTGTTTATGTTGATGGTAAGTACAAATCAAGAATATATAGTACACATGTTCACACTTAGGGATTTATCTTCTTTCACTCATTTTGTGAACTTGAAACTCCTAAATTTCCACTTAATGATTTTTGTCTGTAGAATGGCATCCTGTCTCTTTCTTATTAGTCCTTTTGATCACTTTTTACCATTTTTTATCCTTCCTTATTTAGTTTTTCATCTTTTTAAAACCCCAGGACTTATTATTTTTAATATTTAGGTCCAATTTGTGTACTCTAATTTCCATACCAACCCACATGTTTACCTCTTTCCAAAACCTCATTTTATAACTTTAACCCATGCCTAGTTATTTCCCAAACCTACTATAATTATTTCCTTATTCTTCTCTAGCCTCTAGTTGACCTAACACAACTTTTTCTTTCCCAAAGATCCATTTCCATTTTAATTATCCTTAGTGAATCCTTCCCTCTAAATTTTGCATCCCACCACATCATTACAATACTCCCTTAGCTTACCTAAACAACCTCATTCTCATTTCCAACACATTTTTTTTCCCATTTTCACACTATCCTTATCACTTTCAATCTTAGAAACACCTTCCATAACATGCTATTTATTATTCCCACAATAACCTCACCCTTTTTGTAGGCTCTCAAACATGTATATAAATTCTAAAGGATATCACCAAAACCTAAGGCTAGGGATACTACCAACAAAGCTAATGAGAAAGACTTATATTTAGACAATGGTGTGAATGATCCAATTCTTGTAAGTGGTTAAAATCACTTTCATCTTTAGGATTTGTATGGCCAAGGGGTGTTCCCTACGGTATTTACAATAGAGAAATTAGATAGAAATAAATAATAAGATACAAGTATCTTAAGAAGGCATGCCCCAAATTCTATGTGTTGATGTAGGTTTTATTTCCTAGCACGTTAATTTATTTTTCCTTAGTCTTAAGTTTTTCCTACACTTTTATTAAGCATGGTTAGGATAATAAAGTGAGCTTATTACCAGGACATAAGTGATGTGGTGTCCCCTTCATTAAATGGTGGAACACTTTCCACTTTTGGTGGCATCCTCCACTTTTTGTGAACCTTGATTCCTATTGGTTGGATTTGCCACCTCCATCCTCTCCTTAGTTCTATATAAAATTGCTACCTAGCTTGTATTTACATCTATTGATCTTCTTGCAATCTTTTGCATTGATTATTCAATTTGGAATCTCTTAATGCAATTCTATCTGTATAGGCATTACATAATCTCTCAAAGTCCTGGTTTGCATTCTTTATGTTTTTTCAATTTAAGTAACTTTGATTTTCTCTTAAAAATTTCCTTGGGTTATTTAATCTATTTCAAATTTCTAACATGGTATTAAAGATTTTGTTTTGAGAAACCTAAGTTCATAGATTCCTAATTGATATTGAGTTTTCATGTAAAGATCTTGTAAATTCTTGTATAATCTTCTCTTATGTTTTGAATGATTTGGAGAATCATAAAGGGTTTGCAAAGATCTAATAGCCTCTTCATATTGCATATGTGTTTTGTGAGATATGGGAGATTAGAACACTTTTGGTTATATTGATAGTATTTTTGACTATTTCAACACATCCAAAAGGCTCAAGAAAGTCAAGATTGGCTTTCATTTCATCCAAATTGGAGATCATTTGACAAAAATGCAAATGAATGTTTGAAGCTCAGATTTAGTGAATAGATTTTTCTAGGAGCATTTTTGGCCAAAAAGAACCTTGGCATTGTGTTTAGAAGGCCGAGGAGATTAATTTTGATATAAAATTTATCTATATTTGGCAAAAGTTATTTTTGGGGCAAATGGTTTTTACCCAGGAGGCCTTGTGGCCCCCAGGTTGCGCAAGTGTGACAATTTTATTAAAAACTTGTAGAAAATATTTTAATCAGGTGACTTTTTTAAAAATTTCAATATATATACATATATATTGAAAACACTAAGAACTTTTGCTTTTAAGCACTTAAAGTGCTTGGGGGTTTATAAAACCCCACCCCAAGGCTTCAGACCAACAACCTTAACAAAGCCGCCCACAGAAACCTTAAGGAGCCTACGCAAAATATGTGACCAGGGTGGTGTAAATAAGCAACAAGCAACTTAATAGCCACCAACATTTATCATGACTGTTGGTTTCAAAACATAACCGCTCATGTGAACACCGCATTGACTACTAATGATCAAAGGAAAACTATTGCCACTCCTCTACCAATTTTGTTGCCTAGCAGTTGCCACCATTGGCAGCGCCACCTGTGGGCCACTAGGGCTCCCCCAATAGGCCAAATTGGGCCATTTTTCAAACTTGCATAACTTTTCACCATGGTGTGACCTGTTTTTCGAAAACAAGATATCATTGAAAAGCTAGAGATGAGAACTTTCCATCCACATATGTAGTAAAAAGAATTTTTTCCATTTTGTACTAGATATTTTCAGTTGAAGCTGTTTTTTGCTAATTTTTTCAATCGACCATAAATTTTGCTCCGGTGCTCCAATTTTTAGAAATGAGTAAATGTTGGAAAGTTATTAAAGAGCACTACACATATATGTAAGGATGATTTTCCCAAATTTTGTCTCAAGTTTAATTTGTATCAGAATTTATAATTTTGGCTATTTTAAGCCCATTGAGCATTGTATCTTGGAAAACACTTTTTAATCACACTAAAATATAAAGTGTTGACCTTATAATATTTGGGGGGGTTGATCTTTGATACTAGTGAAAAGCATGGGGGTGTTCTTGGTGATATTTTTTTCACTTTATTTACATATTTCCTTTTGCATTTTTCATCATGAGTTCAACAACAGTTCCTACTCTAACTGCATACAACTATTTTGAGTGGAAATCACAAATGAATATTCACTTAAAAGGTCTTGGTTTGCATAGAATAACAATGGGACTAAAAAATGAACCAGCTAAAGATGAAGAAAAGCGTGAATGGTTTAACAAATGTGATAAAGCATATGGAGCATTGTGTTTGTTTGTATCTCCCAATTTTCTGTTTCATATTGAATCTTTGAATACTCTAAATGAAATATGGAAAAAGCTAGAATCTCTTTTTGGCACTCAAAACTCTATGAGAGGTCATATGTTGTAGAATGAACTAATTAGTTTAAATCTAGAAAACTTGAACAAAATTCAAGATTTCTTCACCAAATTGAAATCACTAAGGCTACAGCTACAACAATGTGGAATTCATAAGAAAAATGAACAACTGATTCTAAGTATTCTTTCAAAGCTAAGTTTTGAATATTTAGTATTCGTTTCTACCTTCTATGCTACTAAGGATTCACTTGAGTCTCAATTCAAAATGCCATTGTTGGATGATTTTTCTACTTCTCTCATATGGGAGTAGGATGAGCTAATTCAAATGGGCACTTGTAAGTCTTCTAATTCATGTGCCTTGGCTGCCAACCTTGGCACAAATGAACAAAGAGGACAAAGTAGTAATAAGGATTTAAGAAACAAAAGAATAGCAAAGAGAAGAAGAATTAGAAACCAATTACTCCAAAAGTAGCTAATGAGACCTCATCTTCAAAAGGTGACAAGCCTAAGAAAGAGATGGTTAATGTGCCTATTGTAAGAAAAACGGTCATGATGAGCACAAATGTTTGAAGAAACAAGTTGATCACTTGACGTACATTCTTGAGAAGAATAAACTCAATTTTCTTGATCCTATCAAATAGAGTTCAGAAGGTGGTTCTCACAAGGCCAAAGACAAACACAAGGGGAAACGAAAGGCAAAGGCCCTTGTAGAAATTGCTTCTCCAACATCTACATGGGTTCTTGATTCAGGTGCTTCACACCACATGGCTTCAACTGAAGATGAACTTGAATCTTTGGAGCCATGTTCTATGCCTTCCATTTTGATGGGTGATGACACTCTAGTTGAGGTGTGTGGGAGAGGGTTTGTTGATATGGGGGATGGCACATTTTAGGATGCCTTTTTCTATTCCCTCATTATCAACTAATCTCTTATTGATCTATCAAATCACTCACATAGGTATAGGCAAGTGAGTTGAGTTTACTCCTTATTCAGTGGTGATTCGTGAGATGCACAATTATTCTATAGTTGTAGTTGGTAGAGTAGATCATCAGTCTCAGTTTTATTCATTCTCTCACTTTGTTCTTGATCCTCCTTTGAGTGTTCTACTCACTCATTCAGATGATGTGAGTAATTTTTGGCATCGACAGTTTGGCCAATTGAACTATTACTACTTGTAGTAGCTTGACCAACAAAACATGGTTATGGGATTGCCTAGATTTCACTTTTCTAAAGGTGTTTATCATGGTTGCATTCTTGACAAGAATCCAAAAGAGAAGTTTGACAAAGACAAAGCGTGGAGAGCCTCACACCTTTTGAAGTTGGTACATAGTGATTTGGCAGGGCCATTTCCACATCCATCTTTTAATAGAGCCTGATATATTTTGACATTCATTAATGATTTTTCTAGGTACACCATTGTGTAATTTCTCAAACAAAAGTTTAATGTATTTGAATCTAGAAAAGAAACTGATATGTGTAATGGATTAATTTGAATACCTGGATTAATGATTAGAATGATGAATGCTTATGAAAGTATAAAAAATTAAACCTTAGATGAGGATTGCATTAGATTGTGACAAGTTTCTTAATCTCAGGTAATGAGGCAACTAGACCTATATTTAGCCCAATCTAATTAATAAAAACATTCCTAAGTTTAGCTTAAGTAATTAAAGTTATAAGGGACTTAATAATTAATTATTGATTAATTAATTAGGGTGATCCCACATTACTGGTTTACAATTTTTGGCCAAACTGGACACTGAACTGATTTTTTTAACTAAATCTTCACTTTCAAGCACCTATAGCAGTTAAACCATGAAGAATTTGAAGATGATGCAAACTAGTGATTTGTGACATTTTGTCTGTAGAGTCTAAATATATTTTTTTCAAAATTTTTGGAATTAGATTTCACTTCTTTTTCCATCTCCTTCGAAAACTATTTTTTTGAGTAAACACCATTTTTAAGGAGTGATGCTCACCATATACAACGTAACTTTTTTTCCATGAAGGATAAAATTCTATTTTTTTTGAATTTAGATTTGTAACTATGATATCTAATGCTTCCAATTGGTTTCATAGTGTTTTATTGAATAATTTTTCCTTAATCAAGTTTTGAAGTCAAACCAATTACAATTCAAACATAGGCGGACCATATACAACATAACTTTTTTTGCATGTATCGAATTTTTTTTTTTTGTTGGATCAAGGACTTCAATATCTAGTGCACTGATATTTTTCAAATGTTTTTTGATCTACTATTTTTCCACATGTGCAAAACAGAGAGCTTTCTTTTCAGTGAAAAACCTGTGTTTAATAAAACTAAAAAAAAAACACATAATAAAACCAAAACATATTAAAATTATATCCGTTGAATAGCTCGTTTTGAGGACTACCATTACTAGTTGGGTCTGTGAAGTCTCCTCCATTTTCATCCTCAACTCAAGCTTCGAAGGGAAAAATTTTGGATTTTTTGGTGCGAGAAGGGCAGAAGGAGGGGAAAGGGGGGTTGGAGCAAAGCTTGGTTCAAGCGAACCCCCCTTGGAGGTTCGCTCGAACCAGAGTTCGCTCAAACCAAGGTTCGAGTGAACCCCTTTTCCACAACCCTTTCTTTGCTTTTTTTCCTGGGAAATGTGGGACCTAACATTTAATGGGTTTGCTTGAAGGAGGGTTCTAGCGAACCCCCTTTGGGTTTTCTCAAACCAGATGTTCATTCAAACCCCCAAAAGCCAATTTTTTTTTTCTATGGGGGCACTTTTGGCAATTTTCCTTCCTCACTAGAATTGTAAACTAGTTTTGTGGGTTTACCCATTATTAAGTGATTATCTTAATTACTCCAACATATCCTACACTTAGATTTGAATTACCTTAGCATTGATAGTGAAAAAAGATTGATTATAGATGAAAATAGGGTTTGAGGATGAAAATATAACAAGCCTTGGTAAGTTTTATGAGTTCATAATTCAAGATCATGTCACACCCCGTCTTATTGTTACTGAGTTACTTTTACCGTCATGGGTAAATAGGATTATGAATGTAAATCATGATTTTGATATGTTTGATAAATGAATGAAATATTGAAATAGGTATTAATATGTTATTTCCTTGAAGGAGTAATTATGTTTATATTAATGAAGTACAATGAAAGAATATGTATTGCAATTTGAATACTTTAATGTTTTATGATGCAAGTGGATTTTATGTGAACATTTAACTACCATTGCAAGTGTGCCAAGTTGGATGCAAGTACAATTTTACGCCTCTAGATGGGAGGGGAAGTATCACTTAGGAGAGGGGCTTGGTCTAGTAACCCTTAATAAGCCTATATTGAGCTTTCACATACACATTTTTAGAGGGTCAAGTTGAGTCAAATCAGCTTGGGAATCGGTAGGTAACCTTCAGTCTTGTTTGTGCATGATTTAGAAGGGGTTATGATCTTGTTATGTGGATGTTCTTGATTAGGGTTTCGTAATTGAGTCTTTATATCAAATGAAAGTTCTTCTTCTTTATGTGTTCATACTTGGGTGTTAGTCGATAAGGTATATACTTGGAATGTATAAGTATATATATATATGTACATATCTTCAATAACCCATATGCATGGGAGTACAAATTGGATAAAAGTGTCACACACACACACATATATATACATATGCACTTCATGCATCTACATCAATCAACGAATATGTGGGTGATTAAATGTGTTTGAGTTTGGATATAAAAGTAATGATATATATGTATATTAAAATATACACATATTAATGTATGAGTATATTATTATGTTCATGTAAATGAATATATTTATATATTAGTGTCTGTATATATGTATATACATATATATAATTACTTCAATATATTTTTAAATAGTAATTAATATATGCAATATTCATAAGAATATATATATATATATATATATATATATATATATATATATATATATATATATATATATAATTCTATATATATATATATATATATATAATTCTATATATATATATATATATAAAAGAAGCATATGATATACTTTTGTAGCACATTATATATGTTTAAGCGTATAATTTTTGATATAGCGCAAATGATATTGACATAAGCATATTAGACACTTGGCCACCATATTCAATATGTTAAAAACATTTGAAACAATTAAGGGTAACGTGGCTCATATTAGCACAAACTATGCAAAGGAAATCAACTTAATAGAAGCCAGCCCCATATGAATTAACCAACACATTGAATGCATTGGGAATATAGTTAAAAGGTTGAGCTAAAGACATTTATCATGTATTTCCATGCTTGCAAATGGAACACAATATAATAGAGGGCGCGTGGGAAAAGATAAAAGACTTATTCAAGAGTAATGAAAGCTATTTGAATTGCATTTAAAAAGCCTTGACTTAGTCTTAAATCTGTAAACACCAAAAGCACGAAAGAGGTTTATGTGGCATGAAATTATGAATAGCTGCATTGTTTTAGAAGTCTATTTTGCGAGCTTTGTCCAGCGATGGAAACCATATCAAATCAGAGAAGAATTCAAGTAGAATTTGGCATGAATAGAGTCGACTTATTTGATCATTTACCTTGCATGTTTGAAATGCATTCTTGTTGTCTTTGAATAAAGCGGCCTGCTATTTTTTCTTGCACTAAGTATTAAGTTTGAATGTTGCCACCTAGTGATAATATTTGTTGAGTCGATCTTAAGAGCTGAGAAGTGTCGTTTAGCATAGCTTGTTTGTAGGTAGCAAAGTCTCATATTTTTGTATAAATAAGGGAGAGGATTTCTTCATTTGGATGCACAATTCATTTGCATTCTGCTACTTTTTACTTGAGATATTCTTGTTTTGAGTTGAGAGCTTATTTGTGAGGAGACTTGTGAGATTTATTAAGAGAAATTTCTAAGAGTGGAATTGGAGAATTTAAGAAGAGTTTGTAAGTTGTTCTTGGAAGGATTGAGCTTGGGAACTAATGTGTTCAAATTGGAATTAAGCGTTAAACAAGCATGTGGTTTCTACACTTTTATGTTTTTGTGCTTTTGAAAAGATTGAGTGACTTTGATTACTTGCTTGGAAAAATGTGTATTGTTTATCATGTAAGATGATGATTGTCTTCTTTGGATGTATGTAATGGATTCATGACGAATCTAGATAGGATAAGTATTTCCTTGTTTGATATTTCTATATATTTCATATTATGGAATAGGTATCTAAGATAGTATTAAATGCTATAACAAAGATAAAGCTTATATAGGCAATCCTTAGCTTGAAGAGTTGAAATATTGAAATTGCTTGAGTTTCTTTGATAAATGTGTCATATGTACTTGTATGAGGTAACCTGCACTTGATAGCATATTATGCTAGGAAAAACACTAGAGATTAATGAAGTTAACAAACATGACAACAATGTTGGTATGAAGAATTGTTTTCATGGATAGAAAGAGATGACATGCAAACCATATTATTAGTCTATAATTGAATGATCACTTGATCATTGCTTAATTTGATTATTGATTGAAACCATAACACATAGAATGAGATTAACCTACATGATCAGATAGATTAATGATTGTTGATTATATCTAGGGATTAGGGTATACCAAGATTGAGATTTACCTACATGATTGAGTTGATCACTTGAATTTGTGAATTACTATTTATTGAAACCATAGGTGAGAATTCCCTATTGAGTTGGAATTGTTACTTGATTGGTTGTTTTATACTCTTGAAATGAAGTCATTTTATTGACGTGAATCTACTTTTTGAATAGTCTTTTATTGATGAGGTTACATTCTTGTATAAGAGTCCTTAATTGTTGAGACTATACTTTTAAGAGTCATTTTATGACGAGTATTTATTCTATGATAAAACGAAGCTTATGTAGCTATACTATAGATTATGAAGTTATTCGTAAGATAGAGCAATGGGAAGTTCTAGGTTAATTTTGGGGTTAGGATTACTCAATGAAGGGAATAACTTATGCATAGTAACTACCTATTAGATATGTCGTGATAATATTAGTATATATAGGTTGTTCCTGGGGTTAAAGATTATCCAATGGAGGGAATTGCCTATGCAAAGTATATGAATGGTCAAAAACCAAATCAAGCTATGGGTACTGGGTGAAGAGATGACACTTTTATACATGAAACTTTGGCCAAAGTAGTGTAAATTGCCACCGTTTACACTATTAGTTCACTATGTTCTAGCAGGCATGCTAGTCCAGGATTGTCATACTCGTAGGTAGAAGCTATCATATGATTAAGTTCTAGTTGTAGGACACAACGCTAAGCTCAAGAAGGCTATTGTTATGAGGTTACCATACCAAGCTCTTCATCAAAGGGAACGACCATTTTACCATATGCGGTAGATGTGTAGGGGACTACATTAAGTCCGTGGTTGGTGAAAAAGTGCTTGAGTGATGCTTCTCCTCATCAATTAGCGGTTGAGGTTTTGAGATGTTTGCACCAGTATCGGGGACAACTAGAATGTATGCACCAAGGAACGAGGACATCTAGAATGTATGCACCAATGCGACAACATCAAGACCAATTTATATATCTATTGCCAATAAAGCTCATAAGAGCCTTGTATGTATCTTTGTATCCATTATGTGGAAGTTTGTAAAATGTGACATGTTATATTTAGAATGAAATCAATACTTTGGAAAGATTGTAACATTTTGTTGAAATGAAATGAGAAAGTTGGAATATTGTTATATCAAATGTGCACAGTATATTCCTATTGAAAAGACAAATTTTATTGCAATGTGAATAGCAACATAGTTTATTTCACTTGTGGTTAAAACATTGGGAATTCTTTTGAGTAGAACAATGGGCATGTTATAGATCATTTGCACCCATTGGGTCATCTGTGTCCCCTTGGTGTTGTAACTCTGCCCCTTGATTTCTATTGTGCCCTCCTTACACCTCTACTACTTTGTTAGAATTTTGATCTTATAACTCTCATACTCACTAAATAGATAGTTTTGGTCTTTTACAACTCATTTCCAATCCCAAAATGAGTCTTAATTAGGCACACATGTCATTTTTCCACATTTCATTTCAGTTTTTATGTTTCTATCTCTCAACTACTTGTACTTTCTATTTATAGATTAGGTATGCCAATTTCAATAATTTATTTCTTCTCTAAATCTAATTTATGTAGATAGTAAATATAAAGAAAGAAGTATTTCCTAAGTATACTTACACTTAGGATTTTTTTCTTTTCTTTCATGTAGATGTAATTAAGATGACTAATACAAAATAGAACTATAAAATAAATGTGAATAATTATGAATATTTCAATATATGACAAAGGATGATCATCTCATAATAATTAATAATGCAATATTAAGAGTAATACATTTTTCGTACACAATTAAATTAATAACTATTATAAATCAAAATTAAATCTGAATTTGGACTAAAAGAGTAAAAACTATATATAAATTAGGTATAACTAGAAAACTCAAAGACACTAACTTGAAAGCTAAAACTAATATGAAGAGAGATAAAACAATATTTGTGACTGTAACACTTAATATGAGGCAAGTAACTGCGCCAAGTTAAACAAAATGATGTTCGCGGAGTTAGTACTTAGGGTGTAAAACGAGGGGAAAGCCCTCCGGGGCTCTTCTTTACACCTCTAGAGATCTTGATAACTATCCTCACGAATCGTTTCGCTCTTTAGAAAAATATAATCAAACTGCCACAATGGCAAAACCTGGAATGGCCGCCACGTGGAAAGGCTCTCTGTGAAACGGATAGGACTGCCTTAACGGCACTTAATTTCACAATATGCTGCAGTGGACAATCCATAGCAGTAAGCAGGGGAGATGGCAATGGAGTCGTTACATTGTCACAAGAGACTTTTCTCTCATCCAGTATCTTGCGCTTCGTCCAAGACATTTTCTCGACGAGTTTGCTCTCGTTTCACTGGATTATCTACTTCAAAAATTTGCCCTTCTTTGAAAGTTTTCCCACAGAGGAATGCCGGCAAGCAGCGGTTTAATCGTGGGTACCCTGTCGTTCGAGCTATTGAATTAGACCAGGATACGGTGGGTACTCTCTTCCACATTCAGTTTTTATTGCTACCCCTTTAATTTTTGGGGCACTATCATTTTCTTTATCTGCTCAATTGAATTGAATTCTGCGGGGAACTACAAATTTCATTAGCTGAAAGCCAAAAAATTTTGTCCAATGATAAATTAAAAGCGCCAAAAAGATTTTTCGGTCATCATTATCCACAATTTGAAGCTTCTTTGAAACCTGCAATCCAAATTTTCCCAGATAGATTATGAATATGGAACGAAATCCCAATCATAGGGATATGTCGTTGTATTAAATAGTTTGTCACATAGATAGTATCCACAAGCTAAAGAGTGCTTACAAGGCATAACACAGAAACTCTATGTGCAATAATTTGAAAAAGAAAAAAATTAGCCCCTAATACCTCGTACATCAGTAGTATCCTTCCACAATTTTCCAACATGGTATCTTAGCCATTGTTGGTATTTAGTTAGATCCGAGTGAGGCTCCGGAGGGATGAGGAGTTGGTATGACAATTCATACTTGTAGAAGGATGCCAAAGTCCCATAATGAAATGGCAGGGAATAGGTTCAATAGAAAGTTTTAATAAAAATTCATAGGGTCCAGACGTAACAGACTGAGTCATTATGTCTTTAAATGGTGTTGCTGCTGCATTCTGCTAACGGAGGACAATTTGGGTTAGTCTGACTTTATACCTGAGCTGCTTTAAATATTGTAATAATTTTCTTACCAAAGACATTCTCCTGCAACCGACAAGTGAAAAAATTACCCTTTACTAATCATCTTCATTTTAATACTACGATATTGTTTCTTTATCTCCAGTTTCTAGGGAGCATTCAGCTTACTCTGGAATATTCAAAGTTTCAAACGCTTGCCTATTTGAACTTTTGTTGTTTCGAGAATTAGGGTTTAGTTTGTCACTTACTAACCCTTATCAACCATGACCCAACTATCCAGCACATTGCTGGTCTGTAATATTCTTCACTAACAACAATGTGCATTGCATGCCCTATCTTTTACATTTCAATATAAAGGATTACTAGTTTTTAACCAAATACTAGTTCTTTACCCAACTTGAATACTTTTAGGATCGGCATTTTCTGATTTCTCAATGGAACCTGGATTTTTTACCAGGCAATTGCCACATGAGTCGCCAATGATCAGGAATTCTCAATCAGTGGCCAAGGCTACTAACCTATTTGCCAGGTTCACTGAAGTAAAAATAATTCCAACTAATAGATATGGGATTTATGTACTCATTGAGGCAAGAAAGCCTCAGCATAGGTCCTAATACCAGGAATGAAGGTTCAATATTTATGGCATCTGTAAATCTGTCCCTGTTTCTTCACTAGAAGCTTGACATTCTGCCGATGCCTTTCTAGCAGAATTTTAGCAGACAATGTTGAGACACTTTTCTAACATCTTCTGTTTTGGTATGTGGTAATTTTTTTGGGATAATATTACTGATTTTGGGGATGCAGATTGTTGCTGTCTCCGTAGGTCTTGTTAGCATTGCTGTTGGTATTGGTATTCCAGTGTTCTATGAAATTCAAATCAATAATGCGGTATGTGCACTTTATTCTCAGTTTTGCAACCTTTTTTTCATAGGCTTTAGGAATTCACACTTAGAATCTGTCATCCATAATTTAGTATTAATTTACTTTCAGGCAAATCGAGAGAATGACCAGCCATGTTTCCCTTGCAAAGGAACTGGTGCTCGTAAGCTTCAATCCCTTTATCTCATGTGTTTGATATTTGCCATTTTTTTATTAACTCAGTATAGGAAGAAGACCATCATGCATTCGGATTTATCTTGTTTGCTACAATTTCCTTTTTCACTTCCAGTCAATGGTGTGTAACAAACTGCAGAAACATGTCGCATTTGCTTGGGAGCGGGTAATATAACTGTTGACTATGGAGGAGAAGAGACTGATGTATCCCAATGTGTAAACTGTGAAGGAAAAGGTTCTTTGACCTGCACTACATGTCAAGGTACAGGAATCCAGCCTCGGTACTTAGATCGAAGGTATGCCCTTATATTAATGACCAATGATCTTTAGGTGTGTTATGCAGGTTAACAATAATAACCTTCTGAATTTGCACTTTCTGTAGAGTATCTATAACCCTCTAAAATGTAATATAAATAATTTTTGGAAGCTGAATTCATTCGCATAAAATAATGTTTTGTCTATTCTAATTTGCAAAAAAATTGTGTTGTTGCAACTCTGAAAGGAATTGTTTTGTTTGTGCAGAGAGTTTAAGGATGATGATTGATTGATCTAGATTAAACATTCTGGTATGTTTCAAGCCATGGATTTTTTTCTTCTAAAATCTGCTATTCATGTTATATATATATAAAATCTGTATGTACATATGTAGACATATGTATACATCTATACATATGTATATATGCACATTATATATGTGTGTATTTTTTTTGATCCGTATTATATATGTGTGTATTAATTCACCATTATAGTAGGATATTGGCCATGTGGTGGTGTTTTAAGTTTTAAATTTTCTTGAGACCCTGTCAATAAGTTGGAAAATATTGAGTTAATGTTATGTGCTCCACAGATGTCAGATCAAAGTCAGCTGAAGATGTTTTGATTGACAACAAAAATGAGATGACCAGTATGCTATAACTGCTCATCAAATGTTTTGAAGCTTTATCTGCCTATTTTTTCAAAACATTAAATTTATTATTTTTAACTGTACTGTGTTCATGGCTTGTGCAACTTGGGTGGTGCACTTTTGACAAGGAAAATATGTATCCAGTCTAGCAAGGGCTATTTGTTCTTGTTCTAGAAAATTATGCAATGTTGCATTTTTCTGGTTTCTCTGAACAAAATAAGTGCATCAAAATGATTGCAGTACCAGATTAGTAGGACTTTTTGGCCTACAATATTAATATTTTTCCCTCTATGGAGACTCAGACTGTTAACACACAACAAAATGAGGCATTGCAATTAACACATAAAAAAATGGATATTTCTGTTGCTACTGATTGCTTGGTAATAATAACCAGATTATGACAAAATTCTCTGTGAGATATGGACAGTCACCAAAGTCTAAACTACTGCATATCCTAAAATGGATGATAGAAAGCATATTATAGAGCCGTGCTAGCTGTAGATCATGTACTTGATGTGTCATTTGACGATTCAACAGGGAAGGTAAATTTCACAGTGACCTCATCATCATCACAGGGCTTACACATTATGTCATCATTGTGGCTGAGTATAACTGCTTACATTTTTAAGATCCTTTCGATTTTCCAGTGAATCTTATCAAACTTTCTATTGATTTCAGCTCTACTGTTCATACATTATTACCTGCCTTACTTGACAGAAAGTTCTTGATTCCAGTTTGTACCTTGTCAAGCTTCTTGTTTATCTCTTTTATTTTCCCTCATCTTTTTCTAGAACGGCATTTATGGTATTCTTTTCATTCTGTATCTTGCAAATCAATATTCTACATGTCCACAACTCACATCCATGCACTGGCATCTTTGAAAGCTGGTTATCTCTGTATTCATGCCTGTTCTCCATAACCCATTATGCTCTGCATTATAGCAACATTCTTCTCTTTATATTTGGTTTTGCAACATTAGATTGCAACATCCTTCTTGTCTTTGTCACCATTTTGCAATGATATTAACTTAATTTAAGATCCAACAAGAATACACTTATGACTCAATTGATCACTCAAGTTCTTTTGGCAATTAAGTTTTCTGGGTAGCGCATCATTGCACCCACTCAGTTCAATATCACGTTTAAGCAACCTAGAGCAAATAGGCATGAGCTTAGATCTTACATTAAAAGAACATTGCATTTCTTTAGCCTCTAGGAAGCACCTATGCTTGCAAAATAAGTTCATTCAATCTGTAGTGTATGTGTTGAAGCTTTTACTTGAGCAATGTGCCAATTTCATAAATGTATCTCATTGATCTTTTCTTTGGATCATATGTGTTCTCTATTTATTGATTCACCTGAAGGGTAGGCAAATCGATAACATTCATAGGATCATAACAGAATTTTTCTGTAAAC
This sequence comes from Sequoia sempervirens, assembly GCA_007258455.2. Lineage (NCBI taxonomy): Eukaryota > Viridiplantae > Streptophyta > Pinopsida > Cupressales > Cupressaceae > Sequoia > Sequoia sempervirens. The sequence continues at coordinate 123,756,677 of VDFB02000007.1, read as the reverse complement.
TCACAAGGAAAAATGTTACAAACATTAGCAAGATGGGTGAGGCTAATTGATAAGCAATTAACCCTAATTAATCCATTGTCTTGATAGTCCACATTAATGTGGCACAAAATTAATCATTTTATTAAGATCAAGTAAGTTTCATTCCGGTTTGACTTTGAGAAGCACATTTTTACATACTTAACCACTTGAACTTCTTACAAAGTTCAAAGTTCGTACATAACTTTTATGTATGTCTGGTGAAAATTTCATGTTTTGGCAATCTGCTTTTCCATTTCCGTTATCACACATAATCCTCAAGGGTATCCGACCTCATGGCTTGCGTTGTCAATTAGACGATTCCTCATATAATGGCACACTAATCAAACTTTAACAGTCATTATTATAATCACACTCTACTTCATTCAAATAATAACACACTAATCAAACTTCGGCGGCTATTATTATAATCAAACTCCAGGTGGTGCAAAAATAATTACACCAATCAAAATCTGATGCCCATCAAATTCTATTTATTACAAATAATGAATCCACCCCTATATTTGTAGAAAAACATAAATTATAATCCACTATTATGGAATTGCAGGCTACATCATAGACGCAACAAAGAATAGTAAGAAAGACAACGTTGATAAATTTAAAAAATACTGATTTTATGTCAAGTAGTGCAAATACAAGACATTGTTGTCATTCCAATCGAGATCCTATGAAATTGCTGAGGCATTCAGGAGGACATTTCAATTTAAGTATGACATAGATACATGTAAATAAAAAAAAGAACAACTTATACTAAAGATGTTATTTCCAACAACTTAAGAGCATTCATTCACTTAATAATCTGATTTTTATTAAGGTAACAAAACTAACACTAGCTTTCAGATCATTTAATTAGACAAATGAAATGCTAAAGTAGAGATTGTACAAGAAATATGTAAAAGAAAGAGTGAGAGTTAGGGAATGTGTGTCTGGAATGGTTGCAAAGATTTGAAGAAGGCTACAGAAGATTGAATAACTGATTGGAGAAGGTTGTGGATGTGTGACGAGCCTTCTTGGAAAATCAGTAAATTGTTGTGTTTTATTTCTTGCACTAGTAAGCTCCTAGGGATGCTGGTGACCTCTTGTAGGTATTGGTGGCCTCCTGGGTGTGCTAGTGACTTGTTTCAGATGGAGGTGTTTGACGCTTGATGCTACTCAAGAAGCTTGTGGTGAGTTCTATGGGGATATACCTCAGTAAAATCATAGGGATGAATGGCAATATCTCAAGTGTGTGGATATCTAGGTGCAGATATATGATAAGTGGGCGTGTGCAACCATGGTGGTACTGTAATGATACATTGAAAACATCTTTGTAGTAGGTTTGAAGAGTGGGTGAAAGTATATGTGCAAGTGATCCTTGACTAAGCATCCAGTAAGGAGAAGCAGCTTGTTCATTTCTTTAGAATTCCTTTCTATAAACATGATTCTTGGCCAACTTCTTAACTGTTATAGGCAGATTAGGGTTAGGTTTAGGCAGGAGTGGAAGAGTTCGGTGACAAAATTTTTAAATTTGAAATGTGGTGGGAACCATTGAGCATGAGGTGCACTAGTGTCTAAGGTGTGTATAGATGTAAACAAGGGAAAAATGAGATTTCAATAGTGAGGGCATGAAGGGGAGTTAAGCGGTGAACAAAAATCATGAGCCAGAGGAGACAAAAAATGACCAAAAAGTGACTTTGGTGATCGTCAATCATTGTTTTTAAGCAGGAAGTGCGAAACTGAGTATAAAGCAAGAGGGAAAAGGGCAAAGCATGTACTATTTGCCTTTACATTTTGCCCCACTTTAGCATGTATGTTCTGGTGCTCGATAATATTTGATTATGTTTAATCAACAAAATTTTTGTGTTAATCAATTCGTTATCTAGATTAGATCTTATCTTCTACGTGCAAACCTCTATTAATTAATTATTTAATTAATTTATTCTTATCTTCTATCCATGTCAATATTTATCTTTTACATGCAATCTTTATTCTTATGTGTCTCGACTAGTTTCCACTAAAGATTAAATTATTATTTAATTTAATCCCCACCATTTATGCTTTATCACTCACACTAATTCAACCCTAACCCTATTGCATGTCACATCTTTTAATCTAAATCGTCAATTAATTATCTTTAACCTAAGCCTGTCATTCGAAAATCATATTTTCTATAACTTGGCTTTACCTTCATCATTATTACTCCTCTCGAAATCTTATGAGTTTTGGAAGCAACTTTAGAATTTTCAATGTTTTGCTATTATCATT